>VYZT01058777.1:0-14976 GCA_013400735.1 Pomatostomus ruficeps | reverse complement strand
ATTTGTCTCAAACCGGGACAATCTTGTAAACAGGAAAGAAAATTTCTAATTCTGAGTAAACATTGGTTTCTACGTTGGCTTTTCTCTGAAACAACAGCTGTTTACTTTCCACTTGAAAAAACATTATTACATTGCAGTAATAGACCAAACAACTTGACAAGAGTCTTGAACAATTAGCTCACAATTACCTTCTTCAGCTTCAGTTAATGAACTATGGAAAAGATGCACCTTAGTTTCTGAAAAATTTGTGAAGATGCCATTCTTACACGTTTTCCTACATTTCTTCTTTTCTTTTATAAGTTTTTAAATTTTTTATTTCTCTTTATAAGTTTTAAGACATTTTGTCTTATTTGCATTAGCCCATTGTTAACTAGTATTCCAAATGTATTACTTCCACACCTTCACTGAGTAGTGTAATGGAGATGTTAACTAATTTTTTACATCTTTGATTGATATGACCCCTGAATATTCAGGATTAAAACCAGCAGACAGATGATGTAGGATGGAAGTTAAAGTCTGTTGCTTTGGACTTCTTGCAAACATTCCATCTGATCAAATCCAAACTGATCAAGTTTTCTTTTCTGGGTGGTTCTTTGTTAATAGGAATCAGAAGAACAGGCTTGAGATGTTATATAGTATTGCTTTCCATAAGCTAATCAACTAGGTTTTGTTGTAGTATCAACAGAAAAGATTCCTGCCAAATATTAGTTGTCTGTTATTTAGAAAATTTCCTTTTAATTTAAAATTGAAATTTATTCATGATCCTTTTCACGCATGAGTGTTGTTTCAATGTTACCTTTAAATAACTCATTATCTTCTCATTGTACACAGAAAGAGATAGCAACTTCCAGTTTTCAAAGTTCATTGCAGTTTAATAAAGTGTGACAAGTTTTTGAATTTACATCCTTGTAGTCTTTTCAAAAATGGTAGTTTGTTACAGTCAAGGTTGCCTTAATTGCTACATTTGAGTTCACCTAAGTAGACTTTAAAACTATATTTCACCTTTCCTGAATGTAGATATTCAAGGAAGCTTGTAATCACCAACCAAAATAACATCCTTAAGGAATAGGCAATGGTATTGTCCATAGCTACATTTTATACATCTTAAAGAAAATAATTTCAGAAAACTTTTTATCTCATTTTACTGTATTATAAATATATTTTGTTTTGTCCTTTTTTCCTGTTTGCAAATCATGGGTGAGCCTGAAACTTGCTAATATTCCAAATATATTGTCAGTAACATAAGAGAAGTTAGCTTCCTGTTCATTCACTGGTACTGAGCTTCACGTAAAGTAAGAGGGGGAAAAAAGTGGGTGGTACAAGGAAAGCTGTGAAATGATCAAAGCAGGAAATTAGGATTGTCACTCATAAGAGAATTTTAAATGCAGAATTCTGGTAAACTGGTAAACCCTGTGTTTTACTAAAAGGTCTGTAAAAGTCCTTACAGTCAGGTACAAGGTATAAATAGTATATAATAATTTCTCTGGGAGATGAGTGGCAGAATATTGATTTGGTTGCTAACTAAATGCCTTTTTGGTTTTTTGTTGTTTTTTTTCTTTTTCCCAAACTACATGCCTTTGTCTTTTCTAGGCTGGTTCTTATATGTAGGATTGCTAGTGAGTGTTTCGTTTTCAAGTCTTAACACAGCATAGAGAAAGAAGAAAAATCCTGTAATGAGGTTAGCAAATGAATACCTTCAAAGCTTTATACATGAAAAACAAGGGTGTGTCCTACCCTATTATTTTTGGTAACCTTGACAAAATCAGACATGTTTAAAGAGTTCTAATAGGTATTCTGACCTTCCTTCACTAATGGAGTAAAATAGTTAATAATTTCCATTAAAGTTCTGTTACATTTTATTTCTGTGAAAGTAAATGAATGAACAAACAAACAAAGCCTAGAGAATATTGTCTTAGAGTATTGACAGCTGAAATTCATGTATATTAACTTAATCTTGATGCTTTTCTTTTGAGATAACCCAGTATAATAATTTGACAGCATTTGTTTCTGATGATTCTTTCCTGGATAATGGCAAGCAGTTCCACCATCATTTTTATTTATTTTATTTATTTATTTTGAATAAATGAAGGCCCTGTTGCCAAAACCATTTATTTGTTTAGTGTTGTATATGTTCATGCAGATTTTTTTTTATGCAGTCAAAAATCAAAAGTGTACTTATGCATGTTTGTTCATTGCTCTGTGCATCTTCAATATCTCACAGGAAGCATTTGTGACATATGGAATTGTCTACTTACAAATCTTCTTGTACAGAAATGCAATAATAATTTTGATTAACTTGAAAAGGAGTATTGTTGCTCTCAGAAATCACTATCCAAACATTCAGTCAACTTTGGGGACTTTTCTGTGTGTGCAGATTTCCCAAATTGAGCTCATGCATCTTTCAGACAGATGGGCAATTTGATGACGCTTAAAAATGGCTGAAAGCTTTAATGGCTGTGTCATGTGCAGTTTGCTTTTTAAATGCTACTGATTTGTGAACAAAACATTAATAACTTGTATTGAGCAATTATAAAGGATTTCTTTTAATAGGACTGGGTCAAACCATGTTTTCTAAATTAGAGTAAGTTCCATAAGCAGTGGAAAATTTTGGTGAAGAATAGTGCCAGAAGCAAAGATGATTTGGTACATGCAAAGAGCTTTTAGCATTCTCCTCTGCCTTCTCAAGTTATAGGTATAAACTCATTTTACATGGTTTGGGGTTTTTTCCCCTTTTATCCAGTTGTAGGATTATGCATTATGAAAGAGAGTACACCCTTTGGTATTTGCAGCTTTGCAGGGCTGCTACATAATTGAGACCCCCAGCACACAGAGGCAAACAAATACGTTGATTTCATTTATGGTCAGTGACTTAGCAACCTTTGTTCACCTGCTGCAGGAATCCCCATAACTGCCCTCCCCACAAATTCAAGAAATATGCATTAGGATAAAAATGAGAAAGTGTTCCATGAAAGCAGAATGCACTACACAATATGGAAAATCTTAACCATTCAGAATAGGTGATTGCTGGGAGTTTTGCTTTTCTATGATGTACAAAACCCTCTAATCACACTGGTAAAATGTACTGCAAAAATGTGCATGGCATTCAGGGATTAAGATTTTCCAGTCTGTGTTGATTTCTGGCTTTCAAAGCTTGAGTGAGTGTTGCTTTTGGTGGTGGGGGGAAGGGTCTGGGAAGATTTTGGTTTTGTTTGTTCTGTTTTTATAACATAAGTAATCTAATTTCTCCTACTGTTACATCAGGATATTTTTCTACAATATTTTCTGTCTTTATTTTTTTTTTACTAGGGACTTTAATAGGTAGAAATCTCAATGAATTTAGAAGAGAATGCCTGCCTAAGGCCTCTTCTTCCCCTTCATTTGAAGGGCAATATAATGAATTTAGAAAAGAGAATTGACATTCTGTGTTAAAAGTGCTGTTTATGCACAGATATCAAAATAGCAAACCTACTCCTTTATATTTAGCAGGATAGACATGAGTTTTCTGTCTTACTCCATTCCTGCCTCATCTAATCACAGAAGAGACACAGATTAATTATTCTTTATTTGTCATACACTATTTCTAGTCAACAAGGAAATCCACTCATGATTGTAAATATTCTAACTTTATAAAGTTTCTTTTAAAAAATGTTATAGAGTTCTAGTGGAAAGTGATGATGCTTTAAAACCTGTTTCAAGTATAACTGATTCATTGATGAGAATTTGAAAAAAAATTATTCAAGGGTCTTACTCCTATAGTCTTGCATAAAGCAGGTCCTGATGTGAAGAAAGACAGATGTACTGCGTACAAGCAAATGTAACATTATTGAAGTCAACATCCTTTAACACTACAAAGCAATACAGAACAGATGTTAGTCTTGTTCTTGAGTGGTTTACCTATTGCAGTTCTTAACTGTAGAAAGCAATGACAGATTATGCTAATGAATGGAAAAAATGAAAATAATCCGTACTACATCTGAGTCTAAAGCTATTGCAGTTCTTGAATGTGTTTGAAAACACTAGCTAAAGTGCTTGCTTTTTATCTGCAAACCTCATTCTCATGTTTTTGTATTGGCAGTTTGATATTAATGATTAGCACAAAGCTTGCTTCTTCAAACTGTAATACATGAACATAGCATTGATGTGTACTATGGTACAAGTTCAAATATGTGCATCTAATCAGTGTGTTATTTACAGGACCTTAGCCTGCCTTTAAAATAATTCCTGGTTGTGCTTTTTCTATGAAAGGCAGCTAAATATGTTCTTAGTGAGCGACAATCTGCATGCCAGCTCTGAATGTAAGGGTGTGGAGTATAGAATAGGTTGATAGTGCCAGTTATGCTGGAGCCTTTTTTTTTGTGTGTGCTCCTGAAGTAGAGGTGATTAAATTTGGAAGAAAATTTATGATTATTACTCCTGAACTGAATTGATTATTTCTGTAGAGTCTCTTAAGTGTTGCTAGTTCAGGTAATTTAACTGAATTTAAAGCTTCAGCAAGAACTGCGAGCTAATTTCTTCTTTTCTTTCTCATGTCCCATGTTCATTTTAGGTTTTTTATGTGTTATTTATTTCGGCTTTGTTTCCTTCATGAAGTGAGCATGGAGTTAACCTATGCCTAACAAATGTCATGTTTTTTTTAAATGCTATGCCTTGATTACAAATGACAGTGAAATAACAGTTATAAAAATTCAATTAAAAGCAAATTTCCTTTATTTCAATGGGGTAGAGTTTGGGAGTCCTTCAAAGAAGCCTGAAATTCTGGAAAGTATATGCAATTATTAAATGGTAAACTAATCTAGCACAGTTGTTGATCATGGTGTCATCTTCATTTTTTATATGGACAATCACTTGCGTTTTGCTGTGCTGTAACAGGCTTTGTTTGTCCTTTTTTGGTACTTTTAGAGTTCATGTGGTAGAAGGGATGAGCTTGTCCTGGTATGAATCAATCACATTGGCAGAAAAAGATCTTGCTGCATAAAGTTGTGTTTTAAGATGAATCAGCAGTATTTTTCTCAATTTCTCACTGTAGAATCAGAGGGCTGGAACACCCCTTATGAAGAGAGGCTTAGATGGGTTGTTCAGCCTGTGGAAGGGAAGGCTCTGGAGACGCCTTAGAGTAGTCTTCCAGTACCTAAAGGGGGCCTGCTACAAGAGAGTTAGAGAGGGACTTTTTACCTGGACATGTAATAATAGGACAAGGGGGAATGGCTTCAAACTGAAAGAGGACAGGGTTAGATGTTATACTGGAAAGAAATATCTTCTGTGAGGCTGATGAGGCACAGGAACAGGTTGCCCAAAAGTTGTCAATGCCCCATTCCTGGAAGTCTTGAAGAACAGGTTGGATGGGGCTTGGAGCAACCTGATCTAGTGGTAGGTGTCCCTGCTCATGGCAGGAGGGTTGGAACTGGATGATCTTTAAGGTCCCTTCCAGCCCAAACCATTCTATCATTAATCAGATATCAATCATACATCTTAACCTAAGTTCCCATCTGCTGTAAAGGTACAAGCAGTTTTTCTGAGTATATTTATATAAAAATACAATGTATAACTAGTATTCTTCTTGTCTGCTTTAGATAGCTGGACAGAGCTTTGGAATGATATGGTTATTATAGTTTTCTAATTAGCATATGGTGTATATATGTTGTTGGTACAATATTTCTAACATATTGTTATAAATGTCTATACATACTGAGTGTAAATGGAATTACTTAAGTATTAGATATAAATATAAACACTGTAGTAAATTTAGTATTCCAAATCAGAGACATATTTCAGAAAAACAAGTCCAGAACTTTGAGCAATGTTGATTGTCTGACTGCATGCTCAGTTATTTCACTGCTTTATTCAAAGCCATATTGTGAAAAGCATCACATAAGGCTTTTTGAATCATTCAAAGAGTATCTTGCCATAAAAAGACTCTTATTGAAAGTTCAAATCCAACTTTGTGGGTTGCTGTCAGATATATATGCTATTTATCTCTGTTGCTTTTAGAATTATTACATGAGGAAACCAGTAATATTAGTTTTATGGAAATTGTTCTTGAATTCAATTACTCTTTTTTTGGTTTGTTTATGTATAAAATAAGATGCTCAATGTGCATGCTTTCTGAGAGAATTAATTGTTCTAAAATCACTAAAATAAACATGCCTCTTCTGTGGCATGCCAGTTCTCTTCTTTAAATGAGTTACAGAAATGCACTGTGAAGAAACCCATTAAGGCTTTGAGCAACACAATTCACAGAATCAAAAAATGGCCTGGAACCACAGGGAGTCATCTGATCCAATCTCCCTGCTCAAGCAGGGTCATCCTAGAGCACACGGCATGGGATTGTGTCCAGACAGCTCTTAAATATCTCCAGTGAGGGAGACTCCACAACCTCTCTGGACAATCTGGTCCTGTGCTTGGTCACATACACAGTAGAGAAGTTCTTCCTTGTATTCAGGTGGAACTTCCCATGCATCAGTTTCTGCCCATTGTCTCTTGTCCTATTAGTCAGCACCACTGAGCAGAGCCTGGCTCCATCCTCTTGGCACGTTCCCTTCAGATACTGATGGGCATTGATGAGGTGCGCCCTCAACTGTCCCTTCTTGAGGCTGAACAGGCCCAACTGTCTCAACACTTGCTTTTTATCCAGGTTCATGAGAGATATTACTGAAGAGTAATGAATAAGGCATTTGATGTTTTCTTTCATATTTGTATTTGGGTGGGAGTGGCAAGGTTTGGGGAGTGGGAGTGGCTGCAAGGGTATCTTCTGGAAGAAGCTGCCAGAAGTTTCCCCCAGGTTCAACAGAGCCAATGCCAGCTGGTTTCAAGATGGACATGCCACTGGTCAAGGCTTAGCCGATCAGTTTTGTGGTAACACTCCTGGGATAACAGATTTAAGTAACTGAAAGGGCAATTTCAGCCAGAGAAAAGAGAAGTGAGAATATGTGAGAGAAACATCTCTGCAGACATCAAGGTCGGGAAGAAGGAAGGGCAGGGGGGCTCCAGGTGCCAGAGCTGAGATTCCCTTGCAGCCCACGGTGCACATCACGGTGAGGCAGCTGTGCCCCTGCAGCCTGTGGAGGTCCATGGAGGAATAGAGATCCACCAAAAGGAGTCCCACCATGAAGCAGGGGAATGGTGAAGGGTGCTGTAACACAGTGAGAAGCCCATGCTGGAGCATGGTCCTGTCAGGACCCATGGAGAGAGGAACCTACACTGGGGCAGGTTTGCTGGCAGGACTTGGGAGCCTGTGGGGGACCCACACTGGTGCAGTTGGTTCCCAAAGGACTGCATTGCATGGAAGGGACCCATGCTAGAGCAGTTTCTGAAGAACTGAAGTCTATGAGAAGGACTCAGGCTGGGGAAGTTGGTGGAGGAGCATCTCCCATGGGAGTGACCCTACATTGAAATGGGGGAAGAGTGTGAGAAGTCTTCCCCGTGAGCAGGAAGGAGCGAGTGGCTGAGCCAAAGCTGATTGTACAACCTTCATTCCCTGTCTCCCTGTGCCATTTTAGGGGGAGGAGGTAGAGAAAATCAGGACTGAAATTGAATCTGGGAAGGGAGGAGTGGGAGAAAGGTGTTTTAAGATTCAGTTTTATTTTCTCATTATCCTACTCTGGTTTGCTTGGTAATAAATTAAACTAATTTCTTCAAACTGAGTGAGTTTTGCTCATGACAGTAATTGGTGAGTGATTTCTTCTGGTCCTTACCTTGACCCATGAACTTTTCATTATGTTTTCTCTGCCCTTTCCAACTAAGGAGGGAAGTGATAGAGGCTTTGATGGGCACCTGGTATCCAGCCAGGGTCAACCCACTATTATTTAAATAGCACTGAGGTACTTCAGGACTAAGGTCAGTACCTCTGAGAGGAGTTTAACAGCTGCCTTGCCATGTGTTACGGAAGCGATGGTTGGTTGGCTGGTACCCAGAAGTGGCCAAGCCTAGTGAATGCAGAAGGAAATGGAATAATGTGATTCAAAATAATGACCTAGAAATCTGATTTTCCTTCTTTGTGTAAGACTCAGAAAATGCAGGGGCTAATTAAAATACTTAGATTAAGCCATGAGAAATCAGAGATGCAAAGCGGCTCATTTCTGGGTCTCTGATGAAGCAGCTCTGCGATGATATAAAATGCTATTCTTCACTGTTTTTCTGCATGGCTTTAGGGGACTAGTAGTTGTCAAGGAGAATTGGAGTGATTGATGTGTTAAGGTAAAAAGTCAGTGATGTAATCTTCATCCCAGAAGGCATGTTGTTCCATGGTATATCGCTTGTTTTACAGGGAAAGGTTTAGAGTAGATTGATTATGTATGAGAAAGAGTGAGCTAGAAGAATTAGCCAAGAGAGTATAGTATTCATATAGACACTTTCCTTCTTAGATTGAAAAAAAAAATCTGTGCAAGTGATGATAATGTAAAGCAAATAACCTTAGGGTGAAGCATAAGCAAGGAATTTATTGTGTACAAACAAGAAGAAATAAACTGTCTCTGTAATCATTGCAATAGGAATGTGTGTTTCCAGCTATATAAGGATCTATCTAATGCTTGTCTCTTTTCTGTTGGGCAACTTTGTAGGGAACACCATTGGATAAGATGGCATCTAGAAAAAAGCATTAAGATAGTATTGTTACTTTCATGTTGTGTATTTTACCATTTTAATTCTAATTTCATAATTTATATTAATTATATCCTAGATGTGTGCAAAGGCTGCACCATGATTTTTGTCCCGTGTTCATTGAGTTCATATGGCTAGCTGGCTGTGTTCCAAGATTCATTCGGGAGTGAAAAAACAAAAAAAGAAAAGAAAAACTTGGTATTTGAAGAAAAAAATAGAGAATAATATATCTCATTGATTCTTTTGTTAATTACATTGTTTATTTCTGTTTATGTCAGGGAGCTTCTGTTATAAAAAGCATCTCTTAATTTTATGCTGAAAGCTAGTGAGTGATGGCTGCTTTTGATAAGTTGTATTTGCTGTCTGATCAATACAGCTAAGCACTGTGGCTTCTGCTGGTTTAGGAAAGACAGTTGAGCAGAAAATGAAGTAGAAGACAAAATTAAATGTAATTAATTTCTGGGAAACAGATTTAGTTCTCCCTTTTCTGTTGAGCAATCTAGTGTAAGAAACTTACTTTTAATTTAATTTAATTAATATGTGTCTTAGAGGTAGAGAGGATTTTTATACCTTAATCCTGTTTCCAGCTTTTTAATTGTCTTTAAGATCTGTCTTGATTTTCTTCTCGTGATATTGGACATCTGTGAACATATTTAACCTCAAAGTCATTCTTGTCTGTAGGGTGTTTTGATATCCTGCAATAAATTTTCCAGTGTAATAATCTCACTTTGTCTGTTTTCAACTCATTTTTCGACCGGGAAGCCAACAATATCTTACCTAATTGAGCAGAATGAACTTAGCTTCCTTAAAATTCCTGTTGATTTGTATGACAGTCTCGTACCAGAGCAAGCATCTCATTCACGATTTTTCTCAGAAGCCCCTCCAGCCATCTGGAATGCTAACCCAGCAGATAAGATTACGCATTTGAGCAGCTTCATGCCAAGCAAGCACTGCAGTATTCCACAGGCACAGAACATCTTATGTTAACATCTTATTGTTAACATAATATGAGCTGGGGAAAGAGACTTGCTGTGGGAATGTTCTCAGGTGTGCCTCAAGATCTGCATACACTTATGCTTGGTTTGTGTTTCCAACTTGTGCATGGTTCCCTGGTGCTCTGATCGCATCTCTTGCCTTGCCAGGAGATTATCACACAGCAACTTTGTGCACTCAGTGTGGTGTCTCAAAGCACGTGTTAACGACTCCAGTGTTTGAACAGTGAGACAAATGTTTGTTGGCTGTGGGATGCAAGGAAAACAGGATGTGTGTAAAGTGTGGTATACTCTAGTGGCACAACACAAACAATGAATAATGAGCAAAGTTTAAATTGTTTTTGCACGATTTGTTGTCAAAGTTTAGTGTCTTTACGTTATGATTGTATTCTATTACTGGTGAATACCCACTGTCTTGGGAATACAGCTCTTAGGTGAATGATGGTCCTGATGTTTTAATGGCCACTGCAGTTTTAACTTCTGTTTTAATCTCTGTTCTGTGGATGTTGCAAGCGTTAAGAGAAATATTTGGGGTGGGCATGCCTCAGGTAGGTCACTACAGGAACTAAGGCAAAACATCTATTTTTCTTAAGCCTACATTGAGCACAATTAAGGCTTTTAGGGATATTTTCCTTACAGTTTATAATACCTTGAGGGTCACTATGCTGCTGTTACAGTAACTATGTAAGTCCCATGTTTTGGAAAAAAATTAACAGTATAAATGCTTTTCTACTGATAAAACTGCCCTCACAGAAGGGAAACACTTCTAAATGGCTTTCCTTAACTGTTTAATGCCGGGTAAACACTGAGGTGAATCAATGGAAGGTCAACAATCCTAACATGAAGTGGAAGGTTTTTGCGGTGTGCTCCGGCCAGTTTTGGTCTATCTCATGGCCAGGCTCTGCTATGTCCCCTACCCCTTCTCAGTATTGGTTCTCCACCCCACAGAGGGCTCTGTATTGTGTAATCCTATACAAAGCCCACCAAATTCAAACCTAGCACCCCTCCCCTATTGGATGTTGTACCCTCCCCCAGCCCCCTCGTGTCTGTATTTATGTAACTGTAACACGCTGTGCCAATACTTCCCTGGCACAATCCCGGTGCTGAATAAACTATCTGGGAAGCCCCTCCACTTGTCTCTCCTTCTTCAGCATGCCTGTGCCATCGATGAACCCCTACAGGAACTTCGCCAGCCCTCCTGTGCCTTGGAGCAGCCCGGACAGCCCCTGTAACCGTGAACAGATGCTCGGTGCCCCCCTGGAATGCACCGCAGCAGAAGGTCAGCAGCTTTGTAGAGCAAGTTGCTTCCCTAGTTTGGCTGGCCTTATCGGCATTATATTAATGATTTATTTCAGATTATGTCTAGCCTCAGCATAAAAGGTAGGTTTGGAAAGAATTTGTTAAACCATTAAGATAGAAGACTATGACTGAAGAGTCAAAATGGTAAAGTTACTTTGCTCACAGAATTGTAGTTGAGCACCTAATTTGATTTTAATAGAATTATTCAACTATCTGCTTAATCTATCCATAAAATGAAGGGTGCTACCAAGAGTGATACTTCAAGACACATTGACAATACTGGTCTCTGTATCAGTATTGCATCATAGCATAAATTAGTTTATAAAGAAAGTAAGTAAGAGGACTTCTGTTTGGTGCACTTGGTCATTAAACCCAATCATAACTTTTTCAATGTTTCCTCACTCTTTATGAAAATCCCTTTAACTCTGGTTTGTTTTTGTTGGGTTTTTTTTCCTAAAAAGTTGTGCATTGAAGCCTGAATGTAAAATGCAGATGGTGGAGGTTAACAGGAAGGAGTTATCTGTGGTAGGAAAATGGGAACCAATTATTCAGAATGCTCTCCTATTTCCTAATGTCCCAATAAGGGCTTCACCACAGGCTCTGCTCACTTCTTCCCTTGTTGCCAGCACTTCCCCAGTTTTGTTTCTTGATGCTGACAGTCTGGGACTATGTTGTGGTGTGACGGACTCTAGTGTTTTTTAGTATCAGGCACAAATTGTTCCCAGGGTGAAAATAAATTATGTGTTTTCAGTGTTCCTAATTGCTGCTTTTGCAGCCTTTCCTCAGTATTGTCGGGAGTGATTTAAGCTGACTGTAGGTTATGACTGAAGCAAGAAAGAGAGTGAAAAAGTAAAGGAGAAAAAGGCATAGAGAATTCTTGACATTGCTTAACTTTCATCTCAGATCATTATGGTTACTTAAAACATCACCTTAACTTTTGAAGCACACACTTTTATAGCAATTAATTCTATTTAATGGATGACATGGTGTATTTTATATTCATATTATATTGTAATCTTCATATTATACTGTAATTTGTAATGTATTGCTCTTTTAAACACTGAACAAGAAACTATACAGCACATACCAGACTTCGAGGCTGCAGATCAAGTTTAATTTCTGCATTAAATGTGATCACATGTCCAGAGTGTGCTGCTAGACAGATGATCATGATCAACCTATTTGCCTTGGGAGGTGAATGTTGATTTTAGCTGGTCAGACACTGGAGTCTTTTGCTGTTAACCTGTTTTCCCTTCCTTTCTTGTAACTTATATTCTCTGCACAGTTTCTAAAGCTTTGGCCTTATATCCAAGAATGTCCTCATTTTTGTTTTTGGTTGGAATTGTTTGTTTTTAATTTAATCTGTAGTGATGTTGGAATGGCGCATGTGAAGATGGAGTACTATGGGCTTCTGACCTGACCAAGTTACAGAGGAGAAGAAAGCAGGTTTTTGAATAAAGTTCAGGTTTTATTCCTTTCTGCTCCTATCTGCTCTTTAACACTGCTGCAATAATGCTGAAGATCAAGATGGTCTTTAACTTGTATGTGTTTGCACAGATATTGTGACAACTAAGCAGAGTGTGTAGGCAAAATTAAAACAGATAATCTTATCAGAAATCTGTATTCAGCACATTTACAGGCACAGTTGTCTTGCCTACCCTCTGACTTAGTTAAGCCTAATTGCTCTTATATCTCAGAATTTATTCTTATTCTAGTTGTTAACTCAAATTTGGCTTTTAATATTTTTAAAGAAATTATCTAGTGGAGCTTAGAGCACAGCATCTGTATTAATCTTACATTTTTTGAGACATTTCGCATTCTAGTTGCTTAACTGCCCATTAATAACAGCAGCAAAATTTTCTCAGTTCTTCCAGATACAGCAGAAATTATGAAATCATGACACAAGGAAAAGCCCTTTTGTTTTTTTTTGAAAACATACTGCTAAACTATTGTTGAGATTACATTTTAAATATTTCTTCAAAATGTTTTTAGATGCACTCAAGTACCTAGCAAGTGAACAGAAGCACATCCTGCAGCAGCAAGGTAAAATAAAAAAAAAGAAAGAAATGTCAATGGGCCCTTTAGGGCTGAGTTTCTTCAGTTATCATTTTATCCTGTCATATGATTCTGCAGTCAGCTGCAGGCTTTCTGAAGCAAGAACTATTTTGAGGAAATGTTTCTGCGTGTGTCTAGTATGGTTCCTGACAACTGATGCATGTAGGAATTATTACAAAGCACACTGAAAATATAAAGAAATGGGTTGCCTCATAAACAATTAATATTAATTGTGTCTTTTAAAGGTAACTAGTAGCAATACCTTGAATATTAAAGAATGCCTCCGTCTGAATGAAGCTTGTCATTATGTGAGGCAGGTATGCTTTTCTCTTAGTGAATTATTTATTCCATTCTCTTTTTTTTTATAGCAGGTTGTACCTTCTTGGAAATGCATATAGTTTTCTGTGGAAATAGCTTGCAAAGTTTTCTAACACTATATATTCCCAAAACTGTGGCATTCCAAATAGGAAATGATCCTTTAAAGCAGTAAACTCCTGTTTCATGCTAATGTGCACTATTAGTCCCATGCACTTGAGTGGGTTGCTAAAGTTTCCTTCTAGAGCATGAATGTCAATGTGTATGCCATCAGTCGCAGTACTTCCTAGAGCACTTTAGTTACAATTGGATCATGGTTTGGAAACTTCATTTAATTTCAATTCCCCATTCAGCTATGTACAGACTTTAATTCCTGGACTCCTTAGATCAGTGAGTTTTGCTCATTTTGTCTTGTTGTTTCCTAGGATAAATCGTCATGACCCAGGCAGCCAAATTTATTCCAGTTATGAAACATGAGTCAAACTCAATTTTTGGAGGTGAAAATCAGTAGTGTATATCAAAGCATCACGCCACCTCCCTCCCCAGTTAGCAGTTTTGTTTGCACTGTGAAGATGACAACCAAAAGTGCTAATGCAAATTACTTTCTTTATAATATGAAACTGTGGGAGAGAAATACTTTATTTCTGATTTGAAGCTGTGAGAGATAAAGAGTGGAAACATAGTATCACATTGGTGACGTTTTGCAAGAGACCTCAGAGAAACTTCTGTATGTTTGAAAATTAAAAGCAACTTAAACCTTCTGGGTGAACTTAACCCAGAAAGTAAAAATTGGAAAAAAGCAGGTAGCTCTCTTCAAAACTGAACTACAGTTGCATTACAAAAAACCCCCAAAGGTGCTAGGAAATACAGTTATAACTTAGTATCCCTTTTGTTTAGGTTCTGCAGTGCAAGCTTTTATCCAGCGTCTGGTGGGATAACCATCTGGCTGCCCCTNTATAACTTAGTATCCCTTTTGTTTTGGTAAAGAGTACTGTACAAAATAAAAACAGAATTTTAACATGTGTAAGTTTCTATTTTTTCTACTACTTTTACGTCTATCCTTGCATAGATAGCATTTTCATGATAAGTACACAATATACACGCATTTTTTTTATATATATAAAACTCTTACCTCTGTAACATTTTTCTCAATCTTTTGTGTGTCCTGAGGTCTACTTAGAAGCATTTATGTTTCTACTTGACCTCATATTTATTGAGACATAAACCAAATCTGTAGGCAGCAAGCTGTTCTCTTTTAGTGATTATGTTAGGATTGCATAGATACATTTTACTGTTTCTAAAAGTATTTTTGATTGTGAAAGTAGTAATATCTTTATTGGTATTCATAATAATTTTGTTTATGTAATTTATATATGTCTTTATGTTTATTAAATAAGCCTATTATCTCACATAATTGGTTTTAAAGTGCTTTATCATCCCCACTAATCTGTGTGCATTAGGTTCTAGTGGAAAGCAAGATAAACCACCCCTTTGCCCCACACACCCCCCTTCTAATTTTTTATCTTTTTGAAATCTCAAATATGCAAATTTAAGATCTGCCAGGTCTGGTTGGATTGCCTAAACACGACTGAATATTTTCCACTGTGGATATTCTGATGTATTACTGGTTTAATTAACAAAGTTGCTTGCAAAAGTCTCTAGACTGTACTTATACAAAACACCTTTAGGAGCACATGTAACGCTTTCTGGGGGTTCTGGC
>VYZT01058775.1:47430-96026 GCA_013400735.1 Pomatostomus ruficeps | reverse complement strand
CGCGAGTATTTATGGTGCGGGGCCGGGGCTCGGCGCTCGCTGCTCTCCCGGCGCCGGCACCCGCGGCCGGCCCCCATGTACCACGCCATGGTGGACTTTTCGGAAAAATACCTGGAAAGGTAGGACCCGCAGCATCCTGCGAGGAAGGGGGATGTGCTGCCCAGGGGATGGTTCGGAAGCAGCGTGGGGTGATGCTGCTGGGCCTCGTGGTCATGCTGGGTTGCCGGGGAAAATCATTTTATAGAGGCAACTTCAGAGTGAAACCAGCAATTTTTAAAAGGATTTATTTTCACTGTGGCATTTATTGTGCCGTGTTGTCACAGTTGTGGCTGTGCTTGGCCTTGGTTGTGGCAGCCTGGGTCGGTGCCACTTGCTCTTCCTCTGCGAGGGTGTGCAAGAGGAGCAGCACGTGGAAGTCGAGGAACTTCCTTAGGAGGTGCTTGCCTGGTGTGGGCCAGCTGGAAAATCCAGCCAGGAGCCACGGTCACCTGCCTGGTGTGGGCCAGCTGGCCTCATGCCGAGGGCTGTGCTGCAGAGGTGACCCACGTGTGTCACACAAGGAGTATTCAGTGCTCTGCCAGCCCCACTGAGCACCGGCTGCTGCCCTCCTGAACTGGGAACAGCGCTGAAATTGTTGCTCGAGGCTGTGTGGGATGGCTCGTCCTGTGTGGTGACGGGTCCCTGGCTGCCGGCGGCGCTGGCAGCGCGGAGATGGGAGGCAGATGGTGTTTGGAGCGCGAGGCTCCGTGTTTGGATCCGCTTTTCCCGCGTTAGCGGGTGCCTGGCAGCTGGCAGCAGCGGGATGTGGGTCCTGCAGGGCTCACAGCCCGGGGTGTGAAGGCAGTGGAGCTGTCCCTGCCTGTGAGGGTATGGATGGCACCAGGGCCTGGGGGAGCGATTGCCCTCTACAATCATTCTGTGGCTCACTGGACTGAGCCCTGGGGTTGTCACAGCTCTTTTATTTCCCAGTGGTTGCTGTGTTTTACCCTCCTGGGATGGCACAGAGCTGTGGGTCTGGAGAACATCACCTGGAGTGGGGCGGTGCATCCATGCCCTGAATCCCTCCTGTGCTCCTCGTGTCCCTCACCAGCCCCCTGGGCATGGCTTGGCCAGGCAGAGGTGGCTTCTCTGAGCATCCCTGCTGTGTGACCCGTGGGAGGTCCTGTAACATTAAATTTGCAGAGTCAGAAAGAGCAAGAAGTGAAAACTGAAGCTGCTTGCCTGACGGGATAGTTGTCAGATAAGGAGCTTCAGATTTATTGGGCAGAGTCCATGTGTGTTGTGTAAATGCTGATGCTCTGAAGTTTTGATAAATGCGTTCTATCCATAGGCAGTGAAACAGTGTCTGTGTGCACTTAACGATGAGATCGAGGAGAGGTATTTTAAGTGGAAGAAATTAAAAACACAGATGGCAGCTGTAATTCTTTCCAGTTATAAGCATTCCAGCCACATGTAATTATGACAGAATTATACTTGCTTTTTAATGAGCGACAGATCCCTCACTGGGAGAAGACTGCCAGAAAAGGGAGTGAGGAGCAAGGCCCAGGCGCTAAAACTTGTCATTGCTGCATTTTTGGGGGTTTTGGGAAGTGTTTGGTGCCGTTTCCCCCAGGCTGCTCCATCGCGGTCCCCGCGGGTGTCCCTGTCCCGCCGTGTCCCGCTGCAGTGACCGCGCGGTGCCACGCGGGGGCAGCACCGCCCGCGCGTCCGTCCCTGCCCGTGCCCGGGGGCTCCTTTCCCACGGCGCTTCCCAAAAACCCGTCCCGCTCCGTGCTCCCGGCAGGTCCCCGGGGCAGCCGCGAGCCCCGTGCCCCTGTGTCCGCCGGTCCGTCTGTCCAGGGCTGCTGGAGCGGGCGGACCCGTGCGGGGGTGACCGAGCGGGGCGTCTTTGCCCCGACGCCCCGCGGTGCCAGTCCCGACCACCCCCGTAGGGAAATGTCCCCGCGGCCGTGCCCGACGGGGGCTGGCACCGGACACGTGTGGCCGGCCGTGGGTGCCCACGCAGGGGGGACACGGGGCAGGGCAGCGCCGTCCATCCCCGTTCTGCTCTCCAGCCCGCTCCGCCCCGCCGCCGGCCCCGCTGCCTTCCCGGGATGCCTGCGCTCTATAAATAGCCCTCGTAAATCCTCGCCGTGATTATTTTTCCCCGCCGTCCCTTGAAAGGCCCCTCTATCCGCCTCGGCGCTGATTTTTCCACCTTTCCTCAAGTTTCCCCAGCAACGGCAGAGCCGTCCCAGCCAGCCCACAGCCCAGCCCTTCCTCACTCGCTCGCTCCGCGGCCGCCCCACGCCGCATTTAAAGCTCCCCGCGCTGAACCCTCCCACTTCCCGCTCCGCGCTGGCCGCCGCGGGCAGGAGCGCGGCTCGGGGCGGGAGCGCGGNCGGCTCGGGGCGGGCGGCAGAGCGGCCGAGCGTCCGCGCCGCACGGGCGGTGCCGCAGCCATGCCCTTCTTCCGCGACCTGTCCAAGCCGCAGCCGCTGGAGTTCCACGCGGAGATGCTGCTGGCGGTGCAGAGGCCGCACACGGGCAGCCTGCAGCGCCGGCACACCATGAAGGAGTAGGTGCTGGGCGCTGGGGGACGCGGCTGCCGGAGGGTCCCCGCGGGGCTGGCGGTCCCCGCGTCCCCTCGCCCGCCCGCTCACAGTTGCTCTTCTCTCTAGAGCCAAGGACATGAAGAACCGGCTGGGGATTTTTCGGCGGCGGAACGAGTCCCCCGGGGCCAACCCCTCCGGCAAGCTGGACAAAGTGCTCAAATCCCTCAAGTAGGTGCTGCGAGCGGGTGGCGTGGGGATGGGGACCGCGGGGGCTTGGGGACCGTGGGGACTTGGGGACAAGCTGTGGTCTGGAGCTCCTCACCTCCGTGGAGGCTGTGTTCACCCCGTTTGGGGAAGCTGTGGACAAAGTTTTTGTATCTGGAGGAGCATTTAAAATACTTTTTGGCTGAAAATCTCCTACTGGAGGGTGAGAGGTCCTGCCTGGGCAATGGCACAGTGGAAGCTTGGGCTGGAAATTTACCTGATGGCAGCGTTCTCCCAGTGCCTGTCCGTGGAACTTCAACTGGCCAGAGGATGGTTTGAAAAACCACTTTGCTCTGGAGATGCTCCAGCAGCTGGAGACGAGCCCTCCCTGCTTTTTCTCCTGGCAGCTTCTCCGGCTGCTTGAACGGGGCAGCTGAAATCCCACTTTCCCCCAGCTCCGCATCACCCGGAGCTTCTCCACGTCTTGCTGGGACACCCCAAGAGCCACAGCTGCCTGCACAGACCTCCTGGTGTCGGATTTTCTTCCTGCCAGCCTAAAGGCAGCGGTTTCCTTCCGGCAGAGCTGCTGTGGTGCTGCCTGTGCGGAGCCCGGCTCTGCCTTCAGCTGCTCTGCCAGTGCCAAGGTGGGAGCCAGGGCCAGCCCCCCGGGCACACAGCACAGCTTTATCCTCTGGAAACATTTAGCAGGAGGCTGATCTGGGAGCTAGGAGCAGCCGTGCTGGGCACAAAGCCTGGCTTTTTATCCCCTGGAAATGTTTAGCAGGCAGCAAAAGCAGCTTTCCCTGCTGAGCTTTGCCAACGTGCCGTCCTTTTTCCACAGGCCCACTCCCGAGGAAGCGCTCAAGTGGGGGGACTCCCTGGAGAAGCTGCTGCTGCACAAATGTGAGTGTGTGTCCATCCCTTCCACTTGTGTTCGCTGCCAGGGGAATATCAGACACGTGCCTGGATAAAGCTGGGATTTCCTCTGTTGATCCCTTCCGCTGTTTGGGGATGCACAAAGGGAAATCAGCCCGTCCCTTGTCTGCACCCCTCCTGCTCCTGCCTGGCCCAGGGGGGGCTTGTTGATGGGGGCTGGGGAGAGCTGCAGGTCGGGGCTGCAGCCCCCCAGCTTGAGGAGGAGGAGGCAGAGATCTGTGTCTGCGCCCAGTCTGGGGCTGTGCAGAGGGTTCATGGAGCAGGAGCTGCTGTAGAATATCCCAAAGATGGGAGGACAGCCCTTCTCGGGCACCCCATCCTAGATCCAGCCCACGGGGATGTTCGGGGACCCTGTCCCCACTGCTCAGCCTCCCTCCTGGCGCTCTGGGCTGGGGGTGGGGATCAGCTCAGGGATAGGCTGCGTTGCCGTGCTGGCCCGGCAATGCCACCGCTGCCCCTTTGCACAGGGGGGCTTTTTGGGCAGTGCAGGGAGGTGGTTTGGGCTGCAGCTTTGCAGAGTTACCGAGGGTTCTGTGGGGCTGTTCCCTGGGTGAGAGCGGGAGTAGAACCGTGTCCCTGTCCCCACAGACGGGCTCGCTGCCTTCAGGGCCTTCCTGCGCACCGAGTTCAGCGAGGAGAACCTGGAGTTCTGGCTGGCCTGTGAGGAGTTCAAGAAGATCAAATCCCAGTCTAAGATGGTGTCCAAGGCCAAGAAGATCTTCGCTGAGTACATTGCCATCCAGTCCTGCAAGGAGGTGAGGGCTGGCCCCATGCTGCTGTGCGGCTCCCTGGCACGGGGGCTGCCTGGGGTGCCGCTCACCAGCCCTGGTGTCTCTGCCCACAGGTCAACCTGGACTCCTACACACGGGAGCACACCAAGGAGAACCTGCAGAACATCACCCGCAGCTGCTTTGACCTGGCGCAGAAGAGGATTTATGGGCTCATGGAGAAGGACTCGTACCCCCGCTTTCTCCGCTCCGACCTCTACTTGGACATAATCAACCAGAAGAAGGGCAGCTCCCCGCTGTAGGCCCAAGGACAGTCTCGGGGCAGGCTGGGAGCTGTGTGTTTACATGGAATTGGGCAGCGGAGGCCTTCCTGGGAGCTGGTGGGAGCTCGCTGTCCCGCTCGTGCCCCCCGGCCGTGTGGATGTGGGGCGGCTGAGGCACCGAGCTCGGGGCCGAGGGGACCAACAGGCCGAGCAGTCTGGTACTGCTGCACCGCCCCGTCCCACCATCGCTGGTACGACGCCGTCGGGGCGGCCCCGGCATGGATTTAACCAGGAGGGAGCTCCCACAAGACTACTGTGAAGCACCTGCCCCAGCCACGAGCGTTGCTGGAAGGCGGAGAGTGAGCCCAGCTCGCTGAGGAGGAGGGATTCTCGTGCAGGGCTCTGGCAAGGGGACAACAGCAGCGACACAAATGTCATCCCGGATCAAAGCCTTGAGAACTGGAGCAGCCCCGGGACGCTGCTGTGCTTCCCTGTGCCGTGGGGCCTCCTGGAGCAGCTCTGGCAGGAGCCCGGCGCTTCCTCGGCTCGGGGTGGGTCCCCCCGGGAGCGGCGAGAGCCGGGCCCTTGTCCTGCGCTGGAGGTGTGCCAAGCACCCCCTCCTGCCCTCACCCCTGTTTATTTATTGCCCTCCTGTAGCTGGACACGTTGCTGTGTGATAGGAACCCCGTGTCCCTCCCGTCCCCACGTTACAAGTGCAATATTTGTGTGTGTCGCGGCCGAGGTCTCCGGCGGAGCGGATGCCTTTCCCAGGTGTGTAGATTTTGTAAGGTAGCAGGATTTGTGTGCCAGACCCATTCCCTGGCAGCGGGCCGCTGGGGAGCCTGGTGTAAATATCAATATATCGATGCCCTGACGATGGAGGGTTGGTGATGGAGAAAAGCAACTCTGCAGCAGCCGCTCTCCTGACTCTGGATAACAATGCTGTGTTTTGGGAAGCGGGGGCTCCTGCTGGCCCTGGCAGGGCGGGCTGCACTGCCTGCCTCCCAGTTTACAGTGCAAAGCATCTCTGCAGCTAGAAAAAAACCTACATTGTCATGGTCATAGGTAAATAAAAGGAGAATATCATTTCTTGTAGCTGCCTTTTGTCCGTGCCGTGTTTGTCAGCGCTGGTGGAGCTGTGCGGCCCTCGCCTCACTGAGGAGTGTAAAATCCTGTTACTGCGTGCCTAAAGAAGGGAAAATCTGCTTCCATGAATTTCTGAGCTGTTTTTTATGATGGAGCAGCTGCCAGGTGCTGCTGAGGCCAGGTCTGGGTGTAGGAAGAGCTTTGCCCAAAGCGAGATTGTTCCCAAGGACAGCGGTCGCTGTCAAACACAGAAGGGCACGAGCCCCTGCCCACGGAAATGCCCAGACACACAGGGAGCTCCTGCGGCTCCGGGTCCCTCCGGGGACACACCAAAAGCAGCAACCAAAGCTGTTCCAGGTCCATGCCCAGCTTGGCAGGGCTGCTCCTCCCCAGCGAGGGCGGTGCTCTCGTGTGGGATGCAGATGGTTCGTAAAGGCTGTTCGGGGTGTGGTGGTACCTGAAGTGTCACCTGGTTGTGCTCGGCCTCGCATGGCTCAGGGATGTGGATGTGGTGTCACAGGGCCATGCTGGGCTGTGGTGTGGCTGCCCAGAGGGGCTGCTGGTGATGTCCATGGAAGGGGCTTGTTCTGGGGCCATTGGCTGGGATGGAGGGACAGCCCCAGTGCCCTGAGGGGACACAGGGAGCTCCTACAGGGACACTGAGCTGACACAGAAGGGGAAGAGAAATGTCCTTATTTAGCAGGAAATCAGATGTCCAGGACAAAATCCAATCATGCCAAGAGAGGAAATTCCTGACTTACCAATGCCAGTGCCACAAGCCTGCGTGATGGGAACGGGAATTCGGTGTATTCCCAACTCCTGATTTGAGCCACAGCCTCAACCCAGCTGGCACTGCTGGAAGGACATTCCCATGGCAGCAATGCTGGAATTGTCACCTGGCTGGGGATGGCCCTGGGGAGGAGAGGGGCCATTACCTGCACTGGAGCCGCCCGTGGAGGGTGACAGCGGGAGCTGCTGCCTCTCCGGCCTCGTCTGAGGCTCAGGGATGTGGCGAAGAGCTGCCTGTGGACATGGCTGGTGCTGCAGCCCAAGGGAATTTCCCGATGTGGAAACCGGTGCCTTCCAAAACAGGGAGGACCTTATCTCAGCAGATAACGAGGATTTATCTCTGGGCTAAAAATTGGTGGTTGCTGAGTTGCAAATAGTCACAACTGAGCTCTGTTTGTTGTGTGCAAACAGGGCAAAGTCCGCCGAGGTGCTCCAGGTTCATCCGTGGGACAAAGCTCACCCAGCTGAAGGCAAAGCTTCCCAGGGAAGGGATTTATGTGGGAAAATGGGAATTATCACCAGAAAGGGCTGAAAGGTTCAAAAATTGATGTGATTCTGAGTGTGAAAAAGGTAAAACATCCTAAGGTCCTGGGTGTAATGTTATAGTTCCCTCAAACCCCCAGGGATGAGGATGCTGGGATGAACCAAAAGCACTTGGAAAGGCTGGAAAATGTCTCACCTGTCCCAGGTGGTGGCCGTGACCCCTCAGGTGTCCCTCAGCCCAGTATTTCATCAGCTTCCTGCTGTGGCAGCCAGAGATGGGCGCTGGGGTCACCTGTGATTTCCAAAAGCAAAGGAAACTCTGAATGTGGCAGCTGGAAATGCAGCTCCAGCTGCTGAGCTCCCCTGGGATGAAGATTTCTTGGGAGAAGGAAGCGTGGTCATCCTGGGTGAGCACTCGCAGCGCTTGGGCTACAAGGAGCCTCACTGCAGAGCTGGCTGGAAGCCAGGAGCACGAAGCTTTTCTCTTATTCCTACAGAAATCAAAGTTTGCCTTTTTTACAGGTGTGCCCTGTGCCCCAAGGCGCTCCAGCACTGCTCAGCCTTTCCTGGGCTTTTCCAAGGCACCCATCCTGGACGAGAAACCGACCCAAACAAACATAACTTTGTACTGAGCGAAATCATTCCCCGGACCCCTGATTAGACAAATATTCTCAGAATAGAAGCAAGGCTGCTCTCCAGCCACAGACTAAACACAGCTCAGCAGTTTGATACTGAAACCACTGACACAAGAATCCCCTGCCCGGAGTAAACAGCTGAGCTGCTGTGAGAGTCCCTTCACCCTGCCCAGAGCTGCTGAGGCTTATCAGGAGCACCCCGAGCTCTAATTTGGGCGGCTGAGATGCCCAGGAGCTGTCTGGAGACACGCCACGGGAACACCCAGCCGTCTGCACGGCGGGGACGGAGGTCAGGCTTGCTCTGGTTTGTTTGGGGACTTTGGCATCTTCCGGGTGTGATAAGGGTGGCAGGGTGCAGAGATGGGTTTGAGGGCTCTTGTCCTTCCTGATGGTGACCCCAGGCTGGGCTCAGAGAAGCTGGATGGGCTGGGTGAGGGGTCCCCAGCTCATTGTCCTGCCCAGGGTGCCACAGACATTGATGCCCTTCCAAAGCATCCTGGGATGGAGGCTGGCAGCACAAGTGCCACTGGCCTCTGCAGCTGGCATCAACCACGGCACCCCTAAACCATCCAAGGGCGCAAATGCAGAGAAAGTAGAAGGCTTTAGGTAAAAATAGAACCAGGCACAGAGGCTTCTGTCAAGGACACAAATGCGGCTGGGCTGGGCTGGTGCCAGGGCAGGAAATGCAGCGGTGGTCGGAGTCCCCTGGGTGCCTCCAGCTCATTCGGGAAGCATTGTGATGTCCCTCTCATTGCTCATTTTCTGATTCTTCCCTGCGTGAGGTCATTTTTACTCAGCCCATCCAGCTCACACATCCCCCGGAGCTGGGAAGGAAAGCGAACAACAGAGTGCAGCCAGCCCCGAGGCCGGGGGAGGCTGGGGAAAGGACGGTGAGAAATCCTTTCCTTTGTGCCTGAGCAGGGCTGGGACACAGCGAGGGGACAAGGGGGACCTGCTCCTCAGAGTGACCCCCTGCCAGCACCCCCACCCCCTCTGTGCACGGGGCACACGCAGGAAGGGAGCTGATAACGGGATCCCCACCTTGGAAAAATCTGGGGCCCCCCTTTTCCCTGCCTTCCTCCCTTGGCAGAGGGAGAGGTAGAGGGAGGTGGGGAGAGGAAGAGGAGCCAAGCAGGAGCAGGTGGGGGCTGTGGAGGCAGAGTTTGCATAGGAGCCATTTGCAAGTAATTTCTTGTCCCTTCCCGAACTAATGGGACAATTATTCGGGGCCACACGTGTTTCTCATGGAAAGTTCCACCCAGGCCATGCGTCAGCTCCTGGGGGAGCAGCTCTCTGGTCCCTAACGTGATTTTCTAGACAAAGAGAAGCAGGTGAAGCTCCTGCTCCCGGGCCTGGGGACAGCTGTGATGGGTCACAGAGCACCACACCAACCTCCCAGGGCAGGATGGGCTCACGGGCTGAAAGCTGATCCCGGAGCCAACCCAGCTCTGCTCTGGTCTCGGAGGGAGCTCCTGTGCTTGACACGGGGTTTTTGGATGAGTCCATCTGATTTTGTGCCCTGCTCCCTTCAGCCAACTTGAGATGCGTGCGGAGAAGTCAGAGGGAATCCTGGAGAGGCTGCTGAGGTGGAGGATGGAGAGGGCGGGGATGTAACAGCACCCCCAGCTTTGGGAAGGACAGCGGCAAAGGGGATGGAGCCAAACTCTTCTTGGTAGCACCAGGTGACACAGTAAGGGACAACAGCCACCACGTGTGGCAGCTGACAGACCTCCAGCCGGCACAGCAGGACAAATGTTCTCAGGGCAAAGCTGGCACAGCAGCAAAACAGGCCCCAGGGAAGGAGAGGTCTCCTTGCTGGAAGTGGCCCAGACTGGACCCCAGTCCCAGCTGCCCTGTCCAGGGCTGGTGACATCCCTGGGCTGGGGGAGGGCTGGGGCACAGAGCCCAGAGACGCTGAGGAGCTTTGCAGGGGGACATGGACAATGCCCCCCAGGACAGAAGGGATGCAGGGCAGAGCTGCAGGAGGCCAAAGGCCTCATGTGAAGATGAATCCTGTGTTTTTCTACAAGGAAAAAATTGAACTCCATAGCTTGAGGAGGGGCCCATCGTGTTAATGCTGGAGCTGAGGGAAGAGTCCTTCCCTTTGCCCTCTGACCACTCAGAGTCTGTTTGGTTCTGGGTGAAAGATGGGAGCTGAGAGCCAAATTTGGGCCCGGGTTGGGCTGTGGGATGGCACCGTGGAGCTCAGGGTGACATCTCTGCTGTGTCCAGCTGCCCTGTCCCCTATCACAAAAGCTCATCTCCCAGCTGGTAATTTTGATCTCCACATTGCTGTGTTTTCTAGAAATAATTCCTAAAATCCTTTTTTTTTGGCCACCCCAGGCCTGAGCAGCACCGACAGCTGTGCAGGGATTGGGTGAGGGATGGGGCTCCTGGATGGCTCCTGCAGCTATTGCCCTCTGTATTTTATTTAATTTGTCATTTGTATGCAAACAATCGAGTTAATTAACTAGATGATCTTTCAGGGAGCACAAGTGTTGCCAGAGGTAGGAAGTCTGATAAGTTGATCCAGCCAATCTTTCCTTTCCTAAAATAAACAGAGAGGAAGGAAGCAGGACAGGAGCCCCTGCAAATCACGTTTTAAATGGTGTCAACTTTTATGGCCAAGCCATAAAAACGCAGTTCCTGAAGCACTGGCACGGCATTAATGAGATGATAATTATGGACATGCTCGTTACTGCAGCTTCATTACAGGGCAGGAATTAACTCTGGCAAGGAGAGGGGTGGGCTCTGCCTGCTCTGCTGTGTCCCTGTGCCAGGGAAGTTGTTTCCCAGGAGAGCTCCCCACCACTCTGCCTGCTGCTCCCACAGCTGAGGCTCCGGCCGGGTCGGTCTCAGCACACAGGACAAGCTCTGGCTCCCTGGGGGGCAGTTTGGGGGCTCTGGGGAGTTTGGAGTCCCCAGCCCCTTTGCTGCAGTCCCCAGCGCAGGATTTGGAGCACGGTGGCCCAGTGAGCTCCCAAGGGACAATCCCGCCCTGTCCGCCCCTCCTGCACAGAGGAGCAGCCTCAGGGCCACCACTGAAGATCCAGAGGGGTCTCAGCTTGGACCTGCTGGTCCAGGCTTGTGTCTGGAAAGGCTCCAAGGGCGCTGCCCCCTCTGCACAGGGGTGTCTTAGAGGGGTGGAAGTTTGCTGGGAAAAGTGTCAGCCCTCGCTGGCTCCTCAGCCAGGCACATCCCATCACCCCGGAGCACGCTGGGCTCCAGCTGAGCTGCCAGCCAGAGCCCCTGGCACCTGCAGAGCCACAGACCGCACGGGGGGTTATTTACTTGCGCCTGTGTAAGAAGGGGCAACTCCTGATGTGCCACTTTGTCCCCACAGACCAGGCCAAGAACTTTGATTTCTGCTGGACCTGAAGAGGCAAAGCCTCCTGAGGAAGGTGGGAAATGATTTCCTGCTTGTGTTGGTGGCTGCCCAGGTTTGTGGGATCAGGTGTGGGATCAGCCTGAGCTCTGGTAGGGGGGTCAGATGCTGGAGGTGTTTTCCAGGCTCTGTCTTTCAGGACCACTCATGCTTGGGCTGTTTCCTGGGTCCATCCTCTCGTTCTGCTCATCTCCCCTCTTTTGGGGATGGCTGAAGCTCCTGCTTGCTGGGTAGGGACAAGCTTGGGAAATCCTGCTGGGTTTTTTACCCTCAGGGTCCCATTTCCCCCACATGCTGCATTTCTTGGGTGGGATTTTGAAACCCATCGAATGTGGGTCCTACTCCTCCTGTCTGCTCTGTGCTGTGTTTCTCTGGCTGAGGGCATCTGGATGGGCATCCTCACATCTGGGCTTGGCTGAAGCTGGACTCGGCTGAAGTTGGGCTTAGTTTAAATTTGGCTTGGCTGAAGTTGGGCTCAGCTGGAACTGGGGTCAGCCTGGGCAGTGAGGTGAGGCACCACCAAACCCTGCTGCAGTGTCCCACTGGCACTGCTGCTGCAGGAGCAGTGGGACCCAGCAGGGGGGTCCCATCCCGTGCCTTTTCTCCTCCTCTTCCTCCCCCCGGTCCTGCCCGCCCTGCCCAGGACACCCCGCCGGCCCTGCCCACCTCCTCCTGTCACCCGTGCTGAAAGTCAGAGCTGGCGAATCCAGGTCGTCCTGGGTGAGATGGGGGAATTCTCCCCCCAGCAGCGCTGCAAGGTCCCCCCAGCGGGGCTTTGTGTCCGGCAGACACAGCTGGGCTGGCTGGGGACACTGCTGGGCCACTGCCACCAGCTTTGTCCTCAGAGCATCACGGGCAGGCTTCAGCTGGGACTCAGGAAAAACCTGGGTCCTGCTGTGAGCCCTGTCCCCATGGAGAGACAGCACGAGGGGGAATGGCTTCAAACTGAAATGTAGGTTTAGGATATTGGGCAGGAATTGTTGCCTGGGAGGGTGGGCAGGCCCTGGCACAGGGTGCCCAGAGCAGCTGTGGCTGCCCCTGGATCCCTGGCAGTGCCCAAGGCCAGGCTGGACACTGGGGCTGGGAGCACCTGGGACAGTGGGAGGTGTCCCTGCCCAAGAAAAGGATCCTTCAGACCCCTCAGCCCAGTCTGGAATTCCGATTCCATCCCCAGTACTTCCCCCAGGCACCCCAAATTCAAAGCCCTCTGCTGTCGAGCACCCCGTCTGCTCTGCTCTGAGACCACCCTGCTCCTGTTCCTGCTTTTCCATGGCTGCACAGTCATCAGGAAATGCCAGACTCCTCCGGGATGAGGAGACAGCGATGGAAAGCCCCGGGCTGGAGCAGGGATGGTGTGGAGCCCCGCTGGCTGCCCCGTGCTCTCTGTGGTGCTGTGCTCGGTTATTTCCAGCTGTGGCTTCTGGAAACCTTTGGCGCTTTTGCCACTTTTAGCCCTGGTGGCTCAAAAACTGCTCCTGGCAGGGCTGAGGTTGCTCCTGCTCCTCATTTTCTGGAAAAACCTTAAAATGCTGCAGAGTGTCAGAGGAACGCCAACTAAGGAAAAAAATAACAACCAGAAAAACAAAACCTGATCTTTTTCCAATCAAGCTACAGTGTTGTTGTGTTTTTCTTAAAGCAAAACACAGCTCCTTTTTTCCTGGATCCAACTGGCCCCTGCAAACGCACTCCCCATTGTGCCAAGCTCCCAAAATAGCTGCAGCTGTCAATGGAAATGAAGCCCTGGGAGAATCTCCCGTTCCTGTCTCGCCCTCCTGAGCCCCTGACGTGCCACGCGCTCTGCGTTGGTGACAAATCTTTGCTGTGGCAGTTCCTGGGCGTTCAAATCCCAGCTCTGGGGCTTTGTGAGGAGCCATCCCCAGATGTGTCTCTTCAAAGGCTGGCACAAAAAAAGTGCAGCACGAGGCTGGCAGCTCTGGTTTGTTGGTGGATGCCAGCAGGGCTTAACCCCTTTGGCTCCGGGCTTGGCAGTGCCTGAGCCTTGCCCAGAGTAGGGGTGATGGTGCCTTGGTTTCACCACGTTGTCCCCTCCTGCTCTTCATCCTGCCTTTGCTGCTTTCCCCCTGCCTTTGCTGCTTTTTCCCTGCCTTTGGTGCTTTTCCCCTGCCTTTGCTGCTTTCCCCCGCCTTTGCTGCTTTTCTTCTGCCTTTGGTGCTTTCCCCCTGCCTTTGGTGCTTTCCCCCTGCCTTTGGTGCTTTCCCCCTGCCTTTGCAGCTTTCCCTCTGCCTTTGCTGCTTTTCTTCTGCCTTTGCTGCGTTCCCCCTGCCTTTGCTGCTTTCCCCCGCCTTTGTTTTGCACACTCCCATTTCTGCAGCCCGGGATCATTTCTGCTCTGTGGGGCTGCACCACGGGCTGGTGCCTGGGTGTGGAAAGCAGCAGGGATGGGCCAGGAGGTGGGAATGTGGAGGGTAAAGGGCTGGAGCTGCCTCCCACACCATCCCCAGGTGACAAAGCTCCTCCTGGACGCCGCGGAGGTGACGCCACTCTGGATGTCCAAACCCTTCCTGTCCTTTGGCCTCGGCGTGGCTGTCCTGCAGCATCCACAGCTGGGAGAGCCCCGGTGAGAACGGGCAGGAGGTGGAGCTGTTATCACCCCGGGCTGGGCAGGAAGGGAGCGCCAGCCCGGCCAGCTCCTGCCTGGTGGCACCGCGGCGTGAGTCACAGGGGACAGGCTCAGGCTCACGGGGACTCGTGATTCAGCTCCAGGAGTCACCAGTGCCTGGGCCACACGGCCGGCCAGGGACAGGACACACGGCAGGAGCGTCCCTTGACCCGCAGAGCTTCGGCAAACCCGTGGCCGGAGCAGCACGGTGGGGCTGCAGGGGGCTCTGGATCCTGGCAGCTCCCGAGTGAATCCAAGGCCAAGTCACGACCACTCCTGAATGGGACGCGTGGAATGGGTGCTGTTTCTCCTTAAAACCAAGGGCTGTAAACTGGGGAAGTGCCTGGCAGAGAGGGAGTGCGGGGCTGGGGCCAAGGCCAGGGGTCCTGTGTCATTCCCAGCTCCTGGACTTGCTGCTGGCCCATAAGGACCCCGCATCCTGGTGGGTCCATCCTGAACCAGGGCTTGCTGGTGCCAGGACACGTGGTGGGAGTTGGCAGACCAGGTCCTCGACCGATGGAGGAGGTGGAAGAAAAGGGGCTGGGGCTTTGTCAGAAACTGAAACCACCGAGAGCCCGAGGCAGCCCCGCGGCCGGAGCAGGGAGGGGTCAGTCCTGGTCCCTGCTCCGAGGGCTTCCTGCAGCGTGGGCAGCTCCGTGGGGAGTGCTGTGAGGTGTGCTGGCCCAGGCGTGCACGGGACTGTCCCCTGTGTCCCCTCCATGGCCCTGTGCTCCGGGAGGAGCTGCTGGGAGGGACCAGTCCAAACAGGGGTAGCAGAGCCCTGGGGCCCGGTGGAGGGGCGGGGGCGATGCTGGGGCTGCAGGAGATCCCTCGTGTTGGACTGCAGTGCTCTGATGAGGCTGCTGAAAATGCAGCTGCTCCGGGGTGATCCCAGAGGTCCCTCTCCAGACAGCATTCCCTGGAATTGCAGCAGGACGTGGCAGTGCTGGGGGCTGTGCAGCTCCGGAGCAATTCCCACTGACCCCAAGGAGAGCAGAGCCCATCTCTGGTGACCCCCTGCTCCTTCCACCACCCCTCTGCTCTCTCCTCCACCTCCCCCTGGCTGCTGGGGACGCCTCTGTCCTCTCTCCTGTCTCTGCTGCACTCCATGGATTTGTCCCAGAGCTGTTCCCACTGCCTGTTCCCAGTCTGCTCACTTTCTTGGCTTTTTTTTCCTGCAAATCTGAGCCAGGCTGGTGCTTCCAGGGGGTTTCTGCAGAGCGGAGATTTCATCCCATTGTTGTCTCATGTTGTGCTGGTGGCAAGGCTCGGAGCCTTTGGAGGTGAGGTTTGTGTTTGGGTGTTACCAGAGCAACCCTGGCAGGCTGAGAGCTTCGCCTGCCTGCAGCACATCTGTCCAACAGCTGTTTCCAGCCCTACCTGCGGGCTCGGGGCCTGCCAGGGGGGCTCTGCTCTGCTGGGACCCTTCAGGGGGTGGGACCTGCTGGGAAGCCAACGATTGGCCCCTGGATGTGATTCCCTGTCTGCCCCAAGGGCTGGACCAGGCTCTGGAAAGTGAATTTACAGTAAAAGGCTGAACTCGGCGTAGGCAGCCCAGGTACAGACAGAGGGAGTGGGACAGGGTCGGTCACACTGAGGGGTGTGGAGGGTAAATCCCATGAGGGGCAGCTGAGGGGGCTGGGAAGGGGCTGGAGCCCCAGGAGGGACTGAGGGAGCTGGGAAAGGGGCTCAGCCTGGAGCAAAGGAGGCTCGGGGGCCCTTCTGGCTCTGCACAACTCCCTGACAGGAGGGGGCAGCCGGGGGGGTCGGGCTCTGCTCCCAGGGCACAGGGACAGGAGCACAGGGAACGGCCTCAGGCTGGGCCAGGGGAGGCTCAGGTGGGACAGCAGCAGGAATTTCCCCATGGAAAGGGAGGTCAGGCTTGGAAGGGGCTGCCCAGGACAGGGGTGGAGTCCCCATCCCTGGAGGTGTCCATGGAAGGCCTGGAGGTGGCACTCAGAGCTCTGGGCTGGGGACAAGGGGAGGACTGGGCACAGCTGGGGCTCCATGGGCTGGGAGGGCTTTCCCAATCCCAGCGATTCTGGGATTCTGTGTGGCCAAGTCCAGACACTGCCCACGACAGAACACACAGGACCTGCTGTCCACTGAGCGACTCCTGCTCCCCTCAGGTGGGACCCCCCTGCAGAGCTGCCCCAGCCCTGGGATCCAACAGCAGCAGGACCTGGAGCTGCTGGAGAGAGCCCAGAGGAGGCCACGGAGCTGCTCCAGGGCTGGAGCCCCTCTGGAGCCAGGCTGGGAGAGCTGGGGGGCTCCCCTGGAGAGGAGAAGCTCCAGGGAAACCTCAGAGCCCCTGCCAGGGCCTTAAAGGGCTCCAGGAGAGCTGGAGAGGGACTGGGGACAAGGGCTGGAGGGACAGGACCCAGGGAATGGCTTCCCACTGCCAGAGGGCAGCGATGGATGGGATATTGGGCAGGAATTGTTCCCTGGGAGGGTTGGGAGGCCCTGGCCCAGGGTGCCCAGAGCAGCTGTGGCTGCCCCTGGATCCCTGGCAGTGCCCAAGGCCAGGCTGGACACTGGGGCTGGGAGCAGCCTGGGACAGTGGGAGGTGTCCCTGCCATGGCAGGGGTGGCACTGGATGAGCTTTAAGGTTCCTCCCAACCCAAACCAGTCTGGGACTGTGGGATTTGATGATTCTGTTAAACAGAATAGATTTTCTGGGGCCCCTGGGGAGGAATGGACACGTTCAGGAATGTTGTTCACAGTCACTTTCAGAGGAGGATTCCTCAGATTTCCTTCACCTTCCTTCCCAAGGTGCAATTTTCCAATAGTTCTGTTTCAAAGAGCTGCTTGTGTTTGTTGTGAACCTGCATTGGAACTGGAGCAGAACAACTGCAAAGGAACAATGAGACATTTGGAACATCAGAAACTCAGGGGATGGAAAAAAAAATTACCCTCAATTTCTTTGGGCTCCATCCCAGCTCCAGGACAATTAATTGTGTGTTTCTCCCGAACACACTGGATGTTCCCTTCTCCTGCAGCAACTGCAGAAGATAAGAGCCATGACCTGGCACCCGCTCTGGGTGCTGAGGAATTTCTAAGCTCATTTTCTGATAAGGACTCTGACAGCGCCTTCCCAGGATGGTTGCACACAGTCTGTTTTCATGGGTACTCTGCAAGGTCAAGTGGGTTAGCAAGGGCCACCCCACAAAAATGCTGAACAGACTGAAATTAGGGTGGGAAACGGCTGTGGCACTGCAGACCCTGCAGCTGCGGGCAGTTTAGGCACGAGGAAGGTCCTGCTCACCCAGGAAGAGCAGAGGGAGAGGGGAATTCAAGCTGTAAAACTGCTGAATGAAGAATACACATGGACCTGTGCAAGGAGAAGGGGTGTCTGCTCCAGGGGTTGGGGTCACTCCCCTGGCCAGCAAAGATTGGCTTCGGTGTGTCTGGAGCAGAGCAATATTTGCTGCCTGTGGGCTGGGGGAGAACCTGGGAACTGCGGAATCACAGCTTCTCCCCACTGAATTTTGTGACCAAATCCAACCTTTGCATGCCAGGAGGGGAACAATCCAGCTCCCCTGAGCAGGGGGGAGCCGGGAGCTCCTGGTTCCCTGCCCTGTGCTGCAGATCTGTGACTCCATTCCCAGCTCCAGCCTCCTGTCGGTGCTGGCTCGGCCCAGCCAGGTCTCCATTCCTTATCCCTGAGAGCAGCACGCTCCGAGGTGCCCTGCCTGCTCCCTGCTCTCTCCGGCAGATCCCGGGGAGCGGGCGGCTCGTGCCGGGCAGGGCAGTGACCCCGGGGCAGGGCACTCACGGACTGAGAGGGAAGAGCTGCCTGGGCTGGGGGTCAGGGAAAACCCTTCTTGCTGTGAGGAGCAGAAGGGAGAGTCCAGCAGGATGCACCAGGGCTCTGCATCGCCCTCGGTGCTGTGGTACCATGGAAAGGTGTTGGAAAAACACCACTGGCTGAGAAGTGTCCCTCAGCTGCACCCTGCAGAGTGGGATCCCCCAGCCCTGCTGGCCCATCCAGATCCAGCTGGAGAAGGACTTTGCATGTCCAGAGGAGCAGCCACATGCTGGGAACTGATGCAGGGGAGGACAGGGCATCACCCTGCTCCCCACGGCCTGGCCAAAGGGGCAGAAAGGAGGGCAGATGTGCCTTGGCCTGTGAGCAAAGAGCCCCCAGAGGCTGCCAAGCCTGGGGTCACCCTGCTGGGGCCGGCTGGTGGGAGCTGCGAGGAGAAGAGGCAGCACAACACCTGGGAGCCCAGGAGCAGCACTGCAAGGGGGCCGTGGCACTGCCAGTGCTTTGTGCTGCACACAGGCTGCTTGTCTGGGAGCTGCTCCAGCCAAACCCTGGAGCACAGAGGTGTCATTGAGTTCTGAGGGTCTGGGCACCTCCTTGAAGGAGGTACTTGTGTGTTTGAGGCTCTGGAGCAGGGTGAGTTTGCTGGATGGGGGCTCAGGGTGTAACTGCAGGATACCGAAATGCTTTGGGGCTGAGATCACTCTTGGCCCCGAGGAATGACTGCGGAGGATTTATTGACGTTTATCTTCATTGCTGCAGAAAAATGAATGGTGTGTTTGAGCCAGAAAGCCAAAATCAGGCTCTTGGAAAAGCAGCAGGGAGAGCTTCCAAAGCTGCCGGGTGCTTCAGCGAGGTTCCCCCACCCCGAGCCTCGAAATGCTCCTGCAGAAAAATCCCAGCTGGGGAGGCAGCAGGGCCATGGAGCTGTGTCTGGGGTCAGGGATGGCCAGAGGGGCTGGCTCTGATGTGCTGCTCCCATGGGCAGTGGACACTTTCCCTGCCAGAATATCCCACAGAAGCCTGGGAAGGTGGGGGGATCACTCTTTTTGTCCCAGATTGCTCTGAAGGGTTCATGTCTTGCCCTTCTCGGGGGTGGACCTGGGCAGAGCATCACCAGCACCGTGCCCTGGGCAAGCTCTGCCCTCCAGGGTTCAGAGCAGCCCAGAGGCTTTTGGCCCTAAATTCAAACAGTTAAATAATGTCAAGGAACAGCTGGGAAAAGGAAAGGGGGGAATGGTTCATAGGGAGGTGATGGGAGGCCACAACTGTTGTGGGCACTGTTTGTGGGATGCTCCCTGGGCTCGGAGAGGGGCTGAAGGGCACCTCTGGGACCTGCTTGGAGCTGCTGCTCGCCTGGTCCCTTGTTGTTCCTGCTGCCAGGATGGAGCACGGCTGAGGAGCAGGGCTGGCACACAGCTCCTCACCACTGGTGCCAGGAGGGCTGGGGCTGGGGGTGGGGTTGGGCTGAGGGTCAGGAAATGCTGGACCTCATGCCAGGAGACTCTCTGGGAAGCAGAAGGATTCCCTGGGTTGGGTGGATGGAAGAGAGGGCACAAGGAAGGCTCTGTGTAAGGTGTGCTCCCAGTGCCCACCCTGCATCCCAGCAGCAGGAAAAGCATCTGGGTTGTTTGGAAGACACAAATTTTTTGTCTGAGGGCTCTGGGAGAGGCAGCCAAGCCTGTGGCTGATGCAGCCTGCTCGGCTGGGTGTTCCTGCCATGGGCTCGGATCCTTTGGGCTGCGCTCCCCATCTGCAGGGAGCCCTGAACATCCCCCAGAGAGCAGAGACCACGAAATGCCGGGCTCTGGGGAGGCCCTGTGCTGAGCCCAGCTCCCTGCTGGAGGTGCCTGCGGATTCCTGCCCTCTGCTCCCTTCCCTCTGCAGCTCTCCCAAAGGAAACCTCGGGAGAGACCCCTCAGGGGGCTGAAATGTGCTGCTGCATCCCCCAGAGCCAAGGGATGGCCACCCCACGGGCAACCTGGCACCCTCGGCAAACATCTGGAGCCCCTCTCCGGCGTGGCCGGTGGCCCTGCGTGTCTGCGAGCTCCGCTAATGCCCTTTGCAGCCCCGCTGACGTCTCCTGCTCCTCGCTCCGAGGTATTTTTAGCAGGGAGCTGCATCTGCTCCGGCTGCGGCTCTGCCCGCGACTCCTCCGGAGCAGATAAGGAGCGGGGAGGAAACAATCGCGGCCTCAGTTATTTTTGGCTCTGAGGAGCTCCTCACCGCCAGCATGACTTTTTAATAAACAAAATCCCCCTTCATGCAGGGCGCGGGGGAACAATCGCCCCATTGATGCCCCGCATAACGAGGCTGCAGAAAAGGAGTTAATGAGAGCTGGGCTGGCGGAGCAGACAAGGGGCTGCGGAACAACGGGGCTCTTCTGGGAAGGGCAGGAAAGGCTCCCGGGACAGGAGGCTGAGTTTCCTCTGTCCCGGGGTCTGTTCCTCCCTGGGCGGCTGGGAGAGGGCAGAGCCTGTGGGTCGGAGCCCACCCGTCCCAAGGGATGCAGCTCGGGGGTTTGGGGGTGTGCGGCCCCACTGCTGCTGGGAGGGTCTGCGGGACCTCCCTGCACTGGAGGCTCTCGGCCGTCCCGTGCTTCGTTCAGGATGGGCTGAGATGGATGGAGAGCCCTGCCCGTACTCAGACCCAGTAATCCCAGTACACCCCATAGACTGGGAATCACCTGCTCGGGGTCTCCACGAGGGCTCAGGGCCTCTGGCCTCTGCAGCTCTGCCCTGGCTTGGCCGGACCTCGCTCCCTGCCCCGGTGTCTGGACACTTGACCCTTGGGATGGCACCGACCCAAAATGCAGGAAGGGCCCAATTCCCCGGCCTGATGCTGAGGGGACAGGGAAGAGAGGGGACAGTTCCTTGTGGAGACTGCTGAGCACAGCCAGCGCCTCTGCTGTCCCCCAGTGCTGCAGGAGGGCAGGGCGCCCTGGACCTGCCTGCCAAGTGTCCCAACATGTCAGTCCTGTGAGAACAGCTGAGGGGGCTGGGAAAGGGGCTCAGCCTGGAGCAAAGGAGGCTCAGGGGGAACTTCTGGCTCTGCACAACTCCCTGACAGGAGGGGGCAGCCGGGGGGGTCGGGCTCTGCTCCCAGGGAACAGGGACAGGAGCACAGGGAACGGCCTCAGGCTGGGCCAGGGGAGGTTTTGAGGAGGAGATGACATTTAGGTTGGATATTGGGGAAAATTTCTTCCCTGAAAGGGTGGTCAGGCATTGGCACAGGGCAGTGCTGGACTCATCATCCTGGAAGTACAAGAAATGTGTGAATGGGGCACTTGGGGACAGGGTTCAGTGGGGGCTTTGGCAGGGCTGGGGGAACATTGGACTCAATGGACAGCTAAAGGTGATTTTGGGACATTCTGGTGAAGCAGACTAGGTTTTGGAAAACAAGAGAGCAGCCATGCTCAGGGCAGGTAAAATCTCTGTATCTGTGCTGGCTTGCTGGGGCTGTCTGGAGATTTTGGGATGCGCTGTGGGTTCCGTTCCGTGCCTCACAAGGTAGGTTTGCTCACTGGGAATGGCTCAGGCAGCAGCACAAGATGAAGACATCTGATAAAAGGGCTTAGTGGTGAGGAACAGCAGTTCTAGGACCTTGTTAAAGTCCTCTGGAGATGCCCTTTTTGTCAGTCCTGGGTCTGGCATCAAGATGTCTCAAGGATTTGGCTCCTTGCTGGGAGCACGGAGCAGCAGGAGAGGGGTCTCTGCTCCAGCATCAAACTCAGGTCTCTGCTGAGCTGCTCAGCTCTTCCCCCTGAACTTGGCCAGCGTTGAAAGGGGAATAAAGTCTCCTCTGGAGAGATGTGGGGCTTATTTATAAACATTTTCAAGTGTTCCAAGCTCTGCAGATGAAAGGGGCTCTTAAAGTGCAAACCAAAGTCTTCTCATCAATCCTCAACTGTGATAACAGCTCAATTTACCCTGCCACGAGGAGCTTCCCGGCTCCTTTTGACTGCTCTGACAGCTGATTGCTGCAGTTGGAAGGGTGCTCAAATGTCTGCAGCAGTGACAATTTTCTGCAGCACCGACAATTTTCTGCAGCACCCAGCCTCCTCCTCAGCCCCGTGCTGGTGTCCAGAGCTGCCTTCCTGGGTGTTTCCTGGGAAAGAATGCACCTTGGAACAAGCAAGGCAGCCAGACAGGATGACAAAACCAGGTTTTTCATCTATTTATGTGCCAAAATGTTTGTTTGTTTTTGGTTTTTTTTGGGCTGCGGAGAATCATGGTTGTGTCTGACTGGACAAGGCCTTGGCATCCTCCTGGAGGAAGAGGCAGAGCCCAGACTCACTGGTGCGGCTCAGGCCAACCAACTTCTCCAGGCATTTTCCACATGCTGGTAAAGCTGCTCCTGCCGTGAGCTGTTGGGCTCAGTGACAGTTCTGCCTCCACACGATGTCTGTGGGAGAGCTCCGGGGAAAGCCGGGCCTGCCCCGGTGGCTGCAGGAACAGGAGAGAGCACCAAGGATTCACGCAGGGCCTGACTTGGTCTCTGTTGGCTTCTGCTCAGTCCTGTGCTATCCTGGGAGCCTCAGATGTTGTCAGGGCTCAGGAGGAGGTGGGGAGGGCTCCAGGCAGACGAGCATGACTGGAGCTCTGGGGATGTGATTTCCAATCAAGTGATGCCCCCCAGCTGGGGAAACATCCTCGGATTGGGGCAGACAAAGAGCTGCAGTCCCTGCACCTGCAGGTCCCAGCACCACCGCGCTGCTGTGCCACTGCCAGCCCAGCCCAGCCCAAATCCACCCTCCAGCACAACCCACAGCAACATCCCTGCTGCACTCAGGGATGGCTCCAGAGGGAGGTGAGATTCTTCTTGCTTTCCTCCCAAAGGGACAATGACTTTCAGAAAAGTGGCTGCAGGTGTGAGAGGCTGAGCCAAGGGGTGAGAGCTCAGCCCCCTGGCACAAGGCCTGTGGCCACTCATCCCTGGATGAGCAGCTCTTTCCCATCAGAGTGGGGATGGTGCCTCAGGTGCTCCAGTGCTACTCCAGAACATTTTTCTCCCCCAGTCCTGGTTCTGGTGTCCCCTGTCCAAAGCCTCTGTGTGGAAGTGGGGGAGGCCTGACTTGTCCCCTGCTCTGGAGCTCTGATTCTGGCTGCCCAAGCCCTTGCCTGGAGGTTCCTGTGTCAGTTCTGGTGTCCCCCTGTCCAGAGCCACCTCCTGGCTCTGAGGACAAGGACAGTGTGTGTTTCCTGGGCTGCCTTCAGTGGGGTGTTGGTGCTGAGCGTGCCCTTGTGCCAGGCTGTCTCACCCTGAGATGTTTCTGTTCCCTCAGCTCCTGCTGTGCTGGCTGACCTTCATCCCCGGCTGAGGAGGAAGCTATGCAGAGAAATTCCAAACACCAGGTGGGAAACAACACCAGGATAGGAAAATTACCACTGCTGAGTCCTTGGGGGAGCAGAGGAACAAATCCTTCCACCGAGAGCCTGGCAAGAGGCCACCTCTGCAGACAGGAAAATGCTCTGCACTTCCGTGTCCGGGGGAGGGCTGGGGTGATCACAGGGACACCAAACACTCTGCAGGGAGGGCTGAGAGCTTGGACATCACTCCCCATGTGCCAGGGAACACCCTGACAGGACAGGACCTTCTCTGGGATCCAGACAACCCATCTGCTTGCCCCTCCTGCAGCTTCCAGGCTGGAGGATTTCCCGTGGCCCGGGCTTGTGGCCGCAGTGCTGGACCTTAGCCCAGGGCTCAGGCACGTGAACATTGGTCCCCAGTGCCCACAGAGATGTCCTGGGTGGTTCTACCCAACTCCTATCCTCTGATCAGGTCTGCAGGAGCTCTGGGATGTGTCCTGGGTGCTTTAGGTGCCCTGATGTGTCTGGAACAGCCATGGGACCCATGGCCAAGCACCTGACTCCCACCCCAGGCTGCTGCTCTGGGTGTTCTCCAGGTCAAGAGGCTCTGATTTGGCACAGGCAAAGCTGGAGAGGTTCCAGTCAAGGTGGGCCAGGCTGCAGGGTACCAGCAACATTACTTGGTTCAGCCAGGAGAAGAAGGGAATAATTGGGCAAAAAAGTTAAAACAAAGGAGGGGAAATTTCCTTCACTCAGCACATGCACAGCCTGAGGAATTCACACAGAGGGGGATGGTGCTGGATCTCTTTTGCATCCAGCTGAAAGGAGGCTGGGCCACAGCTGGGGACAAGGCTGTCCCTGGCAGCTCCACAGCACGCAGTGATGGGATGGGGAGTGAAGCGTCACTTCTGTGCAGTGCCACCCTTTCTGTGCCATGACACCGTTTCTGTGCAGTGCCACCCTTTCTGTGCCGTGCAGCAGCTGTGCCACAGCAGCTCTCCCAGGGCAGGTTAAAGGCCAAAGGCTGTGCCCCAGTGTCCCCAGGGAGGGGTGCTGACTGTCCCAGCCCTTCAGGAGCCATCGGGGTCAGTCTGGCAGGAGCTCACTGAGTGTGGTTGCGGAGTTGAGGAGGTTTCATGGACGCTGGTGGTGGGAAGGTGGGGAAGGTGGGCGGAGCAGCAGGAATGTGGTCGGACAGGAGGAGAGGGACATTTCCAATGTGTCTGTCCAGTGGTGGAGTCAGCAGCCAGACGTGTGGGGATAGGGAACAGTGGTAGGAACGTCTGCTAACGAATCCAGGGATTGTGATACCCCTTGGAGAAGTGGGGAAATGTTCCTGGGTCTTCCTTCGGACTCATCCCCAAGAAGGGAATTTATCCAAAGGCAAGGGAGCGATTTCAGTCCCTGTGGCTGTGAGGTGGAGAGCAGAGAGCCTGCCCAGGACCCTTGGCCAGGGACAGGGGAGAGTGAGAGAAGCCTTTGGCTTATCTTGGCAGGCTCAGGTCTGCTTTGCTTTTGTTTCTCAGTCTCTCCATAGCATTTGTGAATGGTTTGCTCCTGGTTGACTCTCGGGAATAGATATTTGCTTGCACCATCAGCCTGGCTGATGTTCATGGGAACTTCCCAGCTGGCTGCCAGACTGTGAGTCACTCCATCCCTCCGGGCCCAGCAATCCCGAAAATCAGCGACTGGGCCTCTCCTGCAGCCCTGGCAGGCCCTGGCTGCGGAGAGAGGCACAAACTGTGCCCAGCTGGGAGTCCGAGTGCAGAGCTGGGCTGGGAGAGCACCTTGAGGAGCAGCTGAGTTGCAGCGCAGGGCCAGGGAGCTCTGGTCTCGCTCAGGAGCTCGGATTCCCTCCATGAAAGCCTTTTGGAAGAATTTTAGCTCAGGTGTGAGCCCGTGGGTGCCAGGGCCAAGGCAGGCTGGAGCTGAGGCTGCATCGCTGCAGGGCACAGAGGGTGTTGCTTTGCTGGCCCTGCCTGGCACCAGGAACAACTCCAGGGGCTGCCCAGAGGAGCAGGAATGAGGAGGAACAAATCCCAGCAGTTTCCAGAGGAGCTGGAGGTGCTGGCAGCTGTGGGGAAGCTGAGCCAGAGCTGAGCCAGGGGGGACTCTTGGGCCTGGGGGGTCACAGGAGAGGGTGGGTGAGGAGGGGCCGTGCCCCTGGCACAGCCCGGGCATGTCACACCCTGTCACCGCTTCCAGCTGGGGCACTGCAGGGCCATGGGATGCCCAGGGACCTCCTCAGCCCCGGGGAGCCTGGGGATGTCCTGGCACTGTGGCCGCAGTGCTGGGTGGGAACAGCAGCAGCGAGGAGGAGGTGACAAATCCCCAGGCAGGCTCCCACAGTGCTGTTCCCAACGTGTCCCCTCGGGACTGGGGACAGTGGGCCTGGAGAGCAGTCCCAGGAGCCGGGGACAGAGGCCATGCCAGGACAGCAGGGCCGGGGTGGGATCCTGGGTAGAAATGTTTGGTGCCACTCCAGCAGGAGCACAGGGAAAGAGAAAACATAAACTTTCCAATGCTTCTGGTGTTTTACACCTGTTTTGGGAGCAAGGAGACAGTTCCAGCAGTGATATTCTTCTCCCATTCACGTTTTGTTTGTGGATCCAGAGTCACGAGGACAGGTTTTTCTGTGCCATCACAAAGCAAATAACCCCACTCTGCTGAGAGATCCGGCTGTGAGAGCCACACGCCAGCCTGTCCTCACTCTGATGCAGTAAATCCATGAATGCCAAGGATTCCCCAGACACGGCAATACCCACAAAACATCAGCACTACAATCCCCAGGAAAGGCTGTCAGTGTCGGGTGTCATAAGGCACCACTAGTGAGTGTTGCAGTGACAAACAGCCCTTTCCCCTGGGCTGTCTGGAGGAAAAAAAGCACAACTAGAAAAGCATAAAGATAAAAGCACCCTGGCCATGCTGCAGCGGGGGAGCAGAGCCAGGGCTGAGCCCAGAGGAAGGGGTTTCATTGGGTCCCTGTGCCGGGCCAGAGGATTGGGAAAGGTTCTGAAGATGAAACTCGAGTGCCTCTTCCCACAGAGCACCTGGCAGAGCTCAGGGATGTCACTTGTCACTTCCTTGTGTCAGCTGCTTTATCAGCTGCTGCAGTCCCAGGGTTTTGGGCTGCCATGTAACAGAATCATAGAATAGAATCCCAGACTTGGATCGGAAGAGACCTTAAAGCTCCTCTCATTCCAGCCCTGCTGCGGCAGGGACACCTCCCACTGTCCCAGGCTGCTCCCAGCCCCAGTGTCCAGCCTGGCCTTGGGCACTGCCAGGGATCCAGGGGCAGCCACAGCTGCTCTGGGCACCCTGTGCCAGGGCCTCCCACCCTCCCAGGGAACAATTCCTGCCCAATATCCCATCCATCGCTGCCCTCTGGCACTGGGAAGCCATTCCCTGTGTCCTGTCCCTCCATTCCTTGTCCCCAGTCCCTCTCCAGCTCTCCTGGAGCCCCTTGAGGCCCTGGCAGGGGCTCTGAGCTCTCCCTGGAGCCTTCTCCTCTCCAGGGGAGCCCCCCAGCTCTCCCAGCCTGGCTCCATGGAACAGAAACCCTCCTTCCCTGCCAGGGTACTTTGGATCCAGGTTTGCTCAGCCCCAAATGGCTCTGGACCATGTTCGGGGCTGAGTTTCCAAGAATACAACTTTTAAAATACAACAAAACCACGTTTTGTACATCTCCTTTCATTTACTGCTGCTCTAGCAATTAAAGCAACATGAAAGCCATAATGCCATAAAACATGGGAAACATCTAGAAGAGAAATTATGAAATAATTTCCTCTTGATGTAAGTAAGTACTCCATCCCTCTCAGTGAAACTACTTGTAATTTTTGTCTAATTACACAGCTTTTCATGGTGCTAACGAGTGATCCTCAGTGAATATCCTACCAGGGCTCTGAGTTTTTACTGCTTTTGATGTGGGAATGTTTTCTCTCTTTTGAAAATGACTAACTGTAATTCCATGGCTGGCTTGCTGTACAGATTCTAAATGTTCATGTGTTTCACCAGTAGTACTTTGTGTTTCCTAAACTTTGTATCATTGCCAGTGTGAACAAGGCCAGGTTGGACAGAGCTTGGAGCAGCCTGGGGCAGTGGGAGGTGTCCCTGCCATGGCAGGGGTGGCACTGGATGAGCTTTAAGGTCCCTTCCAATCCAAACCACTCCATTATTCTGTGATTCTGTGTTTTCTCTCACACACAGCCCCTAACTCTGATTTTACACACACGTGGGCACTTCTGGCTGATTTCTTTCCCAGTGACTGGCCCAGAACTGGTTTTGCCTGGAGTGGAGAGAAGCTGCACCAAAGGAGGTTCGGACCTGACATGAGGGAACATTTCTTTCGTGAGAAGGTGCTCAAACACTGGAACAGGGTCCCCAGAGAGGTGGGCGATGCCTCAGGTCTGAGAGTGCTCAAGAGACATTTGGAAAATGGCCTTAAAACAGGGTTTGCCTTTGGGTCAGCCCTGCTCAGGCAGACGATTCCTGTAGGTCCCTTACTGGACTATTCTATTCTATTCTATTCTATTCTATTCTATTCTATTCTATTCTATTCTATTCTATTCTATTCTATTCTATTCTATTCCATCACTGACTGAAATTCTAAATCTGAAGGAAAACCCACAATGCTGGCAGTTACCCCAGAACGGATGATAACAGATTTCCACTCAGTAACACCAGGTTATTTCACTCTGTTAACATCCAAACATAAACATTAATGCAATCCTAAGTCTATTTAACCTACACCCAGAGCATCAGATTGAATTTGCTGTGCTGCTGTGGAGTTGGGACGTTGTTATTATCATCAAACCCTTCATTTCGGACACTGAAATGCACAGCCCAGAAGCTCAGAACGAAGCTGCTCTGCCACAAAGGAGAAATGAGCAGTCATTCAGTTCTGGCCTGCTCTGAAGGAAAGGTTTGGTCCCAGTGTGACCGCACTCCCCAATGGGAAACTTTCTCCCAGAGCAACTCGGCGGCTCCGTGGGGAGGTTTTATCCCGGAATCCGTTTTCCCACGTGCTCCCTTTCTCACGCTGTGGCTCCACCTGGACCCTGGGACAGTCTCAGGAGGAGTTGCTTCACTCTCTGGTCCTGCAGCTCTTTCTGCCAGGGGTGCTCACACCAGGGCTGGTTTCGCTGCACTCGAAGCGCTTTGTGCATCCCCAGCGCTTGGCTGAACACCACAAACCTGCTCTGCAGGGCTGGGACGGCCCCAGGGTGTCACCAAGGCTGCGGTCACCTGTCACTGCCCTTGCTTTGCCAGGGTACAACCTGAGAAATGAAGTTTTCCCATGCGGCTGTGACCTGAGGAGGAACAACCTTTGCAGCGGAGCTGTAAATCAGCTCCCAGGCCAGGCAGGTACCCTGCTTGCAGGAGGGGTTTATTTCTATTCCTATGTAGGAATTCTCCTTCTCCTCTGGCAGCCCAGGACTATCTCCTCCTGCTTTCACCACCATCCCACGCTTTGGGGACAGGATGTGGCACTTGGGCAGCGTGGCCTGGGAGCAGGAGCATTGCTGCTGACAGGGTGAGTACTCACACAGCCCCTGCCTGGACAGACCGGGGAATGAGAGGTTGGGGAATGCTGTGGAAAGGGACCTGGGGTCCTGGTCCATGGCCAGTTGGACAAGAGTCAGCAGTGCCTGGAGCCAGGAGGGACATCCCTGTCCTGGGGCATCAGGGGCAGCATCGTCAGCCAGGCCAGGGAGGGATTGTCCTGCTCTGCTCTGGGCTGGGGTGGCCTCACCTCAAGCCATGGGGGCAGTTTTGGGCACCACGATATAAGAGATCAAGGCATGAGAGAGTGTCCAAAGGAGGGACACAGGGATGGGGAAGGGTCTGGAGTGGCCCAGAGGAGCAGCTGAGGCCCCTGGGATTGTTCAGCTGGAGCAGAGTGAGGGCACAGCTCCCCGGGGGCTGCAGCTCCTCCCGAGGGGCAGCTCCGAGCTCTGCTCCTGGGACAGGGACAGGACCAGGGAACGGCTGGAGCTGGGCCAGGGCAGGCTCAGGCTGGAGAGCAGGGAAAGGTTCTTCCCGCAGAGGGTGCTGGGCACTGCCCAGGCTCCCCAGGGAATGGTCCCGGCCCCGAGGCTGCCAGAGCTGCAGGAGCGTTTGGACAGCGCTGCCAGGGGTGCCCAGGGTGGGGTTGTTGGGGGGTCTGGGCAGGGCTGGGGTTCACTGATCCTGGTGGGTCCCTCCAGCTCAGGACATTCTGTGATTCTGAGTTCACGCAGAGCAGACCACGCACGTGTGGGCACTGCAGAGCTGCCACTGCTCTGCAGGGGTGGGTTAAGGCTGAGTCCCAGCCAAGCCAGGGCTTGAAGAAGCTGCTCCTGTAGCAGTGCTGGGCATGGGCAGGAGGATCCCGGCCCCAGCACTCGCCCTTGGCGTTGGCACCCGGCAGCTGCTCTGCCAGAGGGCTTGGCTGGTGTGCTGTAAATAACTCCTGGAGCCTGCGTGCTGTGCCCAGGCCTGTGACGGCAGGAGCTGGGAACCCAATCCCGAGCACATGATCCCACTGGCTCCTGCCCACGGCAAAAATACCTCAGCAGGGATCAAGAACTGCCCTGTAGTCAGGACAGTCACAACCTCTAACAAGAGCAGCCAGGCATTATCTGCCCACAAAACGCCGCTGCCGAGGGAAGTCTGGAGCCCAGCAGATCCCACATGACCAGGGAAATTGAGGACTGAGCCTGGAAGCCTGGCTGCTGCCCCAGCCCCGAGGAGCAGCCCGGAGACACGGCTTTGAGAGCCTCCTGCCGTCCAGACAGCTCCGACCAGGGTCTGTCTGCCCTTGCCCTCTCTGCCTCCAGATCTTTTCCATCTTTTGTTGGCTCTTCCTGCCAGGAGGCCCCTAATTCCTCCCCTCTCCCCACGGGGCTCTTACAGCCCTTGGCAGCAGCACTCCTGACTCTGCTCTCTGGGCACTGGTGACCGAGGGAGCTTCTCTGGGCTCTGCCTGTGCTGCCTCTGTGCCCCTGACCATTCCCATGCTCTGCTGTCCAGAGGATGCTCTCTGGAAATGAGCAGCTGGACAGGCTGGACACTGCTGCCAACTCACCGAGCTGGGCAGGAAACCTCCTCTCCTTTCTTCCATGTGGCAGAAAAACATCAAACCATTCCTCCAAACCCACATTCAACTCCCTTTGGGAAAGGTGTGCCCCTTCCCTAAGTAAAAAGGGGTGAGAAAGAGTGGAGGAAAGACCTTTCTCCTGAATCGACCTCTTCTCATCTCCCCATGGACTGAAGTGAGGTTCCTTCCTCTGCTTTTGTCAGTGGAGAGGGAAGCAGTCCTGGGACATGATGCCTGTGGGAAGGGGCAGCCAGATGGGGAGGATCAGGAGAAATGTCCTGTTCTCCAGCACCCTTGGGCTGCTGAACCTCACAAATCCTAGCAAAGGCCACTTGACCAGCAAAAGAACTTGAAAAAGTCTCTGGAAGTCCAAGACTTCAGGGATCATGGGCTGGGGGTCTGGAGGAGGAGGACTGATGTGCACTGATGGAGAAGAGGCCGCAGGGGAGGAAGGCAGGATGGAAACGAGAGATGGTGCCCAGGGCAGGATTAAAAGCTGCTGAGGCCTGAGGGAAGAGGGAATTTCCATGGCTCAGCCTTGCTCTGCACATTGCCTGCCCCCAGCCTGTGGGATTAATCACTGCCTTTCACCAACACAGAACAAAAAGATCCCTCCCCCCATGATATAATAATCTGAAAATTCCACAGCTCCAGTTTAGCCAGAGCCAAAAACCTCATTCTGGAAATCCTGCTCCATTTTTGAAAGTCCTTACGCCTTTGAAACCAGCTCCTGATTTCAGAGGGGTGACGCTCCCTTCCCAAGAGCGATCCAGCACCCTCTCCAAACCCTGTGAATCACCCTGGCCTCGGGCAATTGGCACAAGTCACTTGAGTGGCTAAAAATATCTCCAAGGAAACAGCACAAAAATGCCCATATCCGCTGCCTGCCGCTGGGCTGGGGGGGCACATCCCAATTAACCCGGCCCCTTTTTGCCTCCTCAGGCCCTGCAGGGTTATTCCTTAGTGGGAGCAGATCCCAGCCAACACAGAGGCTTGTAGGACACTTCGTGGCTGTTTAGGGGGAGAGGAGTGGTGGAAAAAAACATTTGTGTGGTTCAAAGGTGGCTCTCAGCTCTGATTTCCAGGGGATTCTGAAGGACAGGGGGTCCTCCCAGAGTCAGGAGTGGAGCCTTGCTCCAAGGGGGCTGCTGGTACTCTTAGAATCATGGAATTATCTTGGAAAAGGCCTCTAAGACGGTGACTCCAACCATTCCCCCTGGAGTGCACTGCCAAGGCCACCACTGGAGACGTCCCCAAGTGCCACATTTACCCTTCTTTTAAATCCCTCCAGGGACGGTGGCCCCATCGCTGCCCTGAGCAGTTCCAATTCCTCACCAGCATTAGGAAATTCTTTCTAATATCCAAACTAAACCTTGGAGCCACTTGAGGCTGTTTCATCTTGTCTGGATGGTGTGCCTTGGTCTCGGGGCTGGGTGTCATTCACCTCCCCTGGAGCTGCTCCCAGCAGCGCCCCAGTGTTTATCTGAACCAATCCTGCCTGCAAGATCCCATCCCAAAAACCTCTCGGTGAGAAGCTGCTGGTGACAGGGGGACAGCAGGGTCATGCACAGCCTGGATGTGGCACCTGCAGGGACCTGGGCCTGCAGTGAGCTGCTCCAGGGATGGCTCAGTCCAGAGGAGCAGCCGCGCTGGCTCCCCAGGCTGCCCCACGCAGTGTGGCCGGGAAGGGAGTTCAGTGCCCCCCACACCCCCACAGGTCCCATCCAGGCAGGAATAAATCTCAGAAATGCACTCTTCTCTTCCTGTGATCATAAATGCCCCTTCCCAGCCTGGACTCCAGCAGATCCACACGTGGAACAAGAGCTCCTTAGAGCTGTGAGCACTTGTGGGGTTTTTAGGGGCATCACACTCCTCCCAGAGGGGATTGTCCCACCCAGTGCCTCTGGCTGAGGGCAGATTTCTCCTGAGATCACTTCTAGTTCATCTCAGACCTTGAATTTACAGCCCAGTGCTGGTTTGCTGTCCACTGCCTTCAAGGAGGCTGATGGTCAGATGGGGATGTCCCCATGGGTCTGTCCCACATCCTCAAGGGCATCAAAGCTGCCCAAAGACAATTCCCTGCCACTCCCAGCAGTCCCACGCCAGCACTGGGAGGCTGCCAGGACAACGAAATTCGGCCCATCGGGCCCAGCTGTCCCACCTGGAGGAGAAATGTCACCTAAGCAGCGAGAGGGCACCCAGACTCCGGAGCCTCATGTCCTGTGTTTCCAGGGGAGGGTGGGCGTGGGTGGTAGTGCCACAATGCCAAGGACAACACGAGCTCTCCAGGCTGGTTCTGTATCTGGAACACACACTCTGACTTTATGACAACCTGGAAGGATGTCACGTCCCAAATGGAAACGGGTGCCAGGGAAGGAGGTTGGCTGTTCCCCAAATGCTGGAGCCAGAGATGCTGAAATGACAGGGGAAAGACATTTCGGTTGGGAAAAGTGTATATATACAGAAAAAAATGGAGTTTGACTGCAAACAAAGCAAAGAATGAAAAAAAAATTGGAAAGGGTCAAGTAAACATCCTCCATGAGGATATTTCCAGACAGTAGGTCTATGGTGCAAGGCTGGCCTGGATTTGTTTATGCTGGAGACAGTCATATCCGAGTGGGAGATTATTGCATTCACTTCCAGAAATAGCTGGAGAATACAACCACCAAACATCACCCTTGAGCAGAGGTTACATCTGCTGCAGGCACAGCGCAGATCCGCAGGCAGCCACAGCCAGGGGCTGATGTCATGGGCAGCAGCAGGAGTATTTCTCTGAGTACAGGGTACCTGGTGTCTCCTCAACTTACAGGAATTTGGGCAAATGATTAACACAAAGCTCATTTCCCTGTAATTTTTCCTGATTCCATACATCCTCCCTCTAAGTCACTGAAGTTGTTTCTGCTCCCCAGCTCTGAGGTGAGGTCTGCGCACACGGCACCTGCTGCACCCTCGCTCTCTCCACCGAAAGGAAACCAAGAAAACGGCACCGCAGCAGAAAGCAAAATAACAACAATATCACCCATTGAAACCCTTTGAACCCGTTCACATTTAGGTGCTCCTTGATTCCCCTCCCCAAGGCAGGCGGGACAGGGGCTGGAGCTGCCCGTCCTGGGAGTGAGCTCAGGGCCAGCTGCTGCCCACTGGGGACACCAGGGCCATGGGGACACCCGGGCCATGGGGACACCAGAGTCAGCCATGGGGACACCAGAGCCAGGCCATGGGGACACCAGAGTCATGGGGACACCAGAGCCATGGGGACACCCGGGCCATGGGGACACCAGAGCTGTGAGGACACCAGAGCTGGGCCATGGGGACATCAGAGCTGGACAGCGGGGACACCAGAGCCAGGCTGCGGGGACACCAGAGCCAGGCTGTGGTGACACCAGAGCCATGGGGACACCAGAGTCATGGGGACACCAGAGTCATGGGGACACCAGAGTCATGGGGACACCAGAGTCATGGGGACACCAGAGACGTGGGGACACCAGAGCTGCGAGGACACCAGAGCTGGGCAGTGGGGACATCAGAGCTGGACAGTGGGGACACCAGAGCCAGGCTGTGGTGACACCAGAGCCATGGGGACACCAGAGCCATGGGGACACCAGAGACGTGGGGACACCAGAGATGTGGGGACACCAGAGCCGGGCAGCAGGGACACCAGAGCCATGGGGACACCAGAGCCAGACCATGGGGACACCAGAACCAGGCTGTGGGGACACCTCTGTGATGTCCCCTGTGGGGATCTCCCAGCCCTCACAGAGCCCAGGTGGCAGCTGGGACCTGTCTCCATGTGCCAGATGCCATGGGCACTGCCAGAGCTGTGACCCCAGGAGCACAGAGGGGACAGTTCGGTGCCCGTGGGAGAGCGGTGCCTCAGTGTCTCAAATCCCGGTGAATTTTCCGCAGGGCAGCCGATGTCCCCGGGCTGTGAGTGCTGGTGGCAGCTGCTCCAGCCAGGGACAGGGCTCTGAGGTCACCCTCACCCCACTGCTGCTCCCTCGGCACCCTGATGTGGGTGGGAAAAGCAGTTTGGAAGTGCTGGGCTTGTTTAAGGAACAGCTGCCGTGGGCACACAGGGAGGGTGTCTGGAGGGTTCTCTGGGCAACTTAAGAGCCTCATCCCGTTACAGAGTCCTGGAATATCCTGAGCTGGGAGGGACCCACAGGGATCATCCAGTGTAGCCCTGCCCAGACCCCCCAACAGCCCCACCCTGGGCACCCCTGGCAGCGCTGTCCAAACACTCCTGGAGCTCTGGCAGCCTCGGGGCCGGGACCATTCCCTGGGCAGTGCTCAGCACCCTCTGGGGGAGGATCCTTGGATGCTTCATTTGAAAAGTTCATGGCAGGATGACAATGAGGCTTCCATTCCTCTTGGTTTGTTTTTTTTTGTGTGTGTGTTTTTGTTTTTTTTTTTAATCAGGCCATAAAATACTTTCTGCAGACAAATGATGTTGATTTGGGACTCGGCCTTTGGCGGAACCAGGGTTTATCAGGAGATTGCAGCCTGTCCAGATCTGCTTCTGCCTGGCACACACGGACACATCCCTGAGCACCGCAGGAGATCCAGGGGGTTTGGAGCAGCAGAGAGGCCTGGGATCCACTGCTTCACAACCAAACCCTTCCAGAACTCAACCCCCCTAAAACACCTGTGTGGTCAGCCCAATGCACAACAAACCTGCTCTAAAAATTCACCGCTTTTGTGATGTTTGTGATGAGAAGCCAGCGTGGATTTTGGAGAAAATGATTGATTCAGGTTAAGGGAGTGTCACGTGCCGGAATCCCTGGGAAGTCAGGTGTCTGCAAGACTCCACACCCAGGCAAGCAAGCCCTTCACTGCTGGTTCTGCTCTGCACTGCTGTGGTTTTGCTTTCAGAGAAGGTCGGCGTTTATGGCCAAGGAGTTTGTTGTCAGTCCTTGGCTGTAATTTACCCTTCGGTGGATGCATGTTATGAATTTTGGCATGCAAAGATTAATGTAGGCTCATTTTGAAAGTATTCTTATGCATTTAAAAATGAACATTGAAAGCCTTCAGCACTTGCAGACCAAGCACTTTGCATCTCTCTTGCCATCTGTGTTATATTAAAGAATATAAAAACTTCAGCTGGGCTGTTCCTGCTGAATTCCTTGGGATAACTCGCAGGAAGACAGGGCCATTTTATGATGGGCTGCCTCAACATTTCTTTGTATTTAATAGGAAAAAGACCCAAATCCTCTGCAGTTCTTCAGCCCTTTGCTAGGGGAAGGGATTAATAAACTTCTCTTCCTCAACACAATGCATTTACACCACACTTTGCTGTTTTACACATGTGGGCTGAGAACTTGGGAGCAAATATTCACCCTTTCCCCCCCCCCTTTAATTTTTGACTTTGAAAATTAAAACGTTAGTGGCAAGTGATGAATCATGAGCAGAATTCAAACCATATGGTGGAAGCACTTCTCACATTTTCAACTCTTCCCGGTGTTGCTTCTTCCTTAAAAATAACTCGACAATAGATTATTTCCCTCTTAGCTAAGCTGTAATGAGCCATATGAAATGCTTTGAAATCCTCATGGTTCGAGACTTCAGAAACCACAATCAAAAGTATGAATATTTGAGCCAGGTCTTCCATTATTCTCTCCAAAGAGCAGTTGATACATTATTGGTGCTACATGGAGCTTTTGTGCTACAAAAGGCTCATGTCAGACATGGAAAACAACTGTGTTTGGCTGCCTGTCCTGAGCGCGCCATGGGTGATGAACGGTGCTGCACATCTGTGTCTCCTGCAGTGCTCCTTTGCTTATTCTCATGTTTTGCTATTTCTTAGCAACGAAAGGAAGTTTGAAGAGCTTTTTTCTCCCCAGAAATTGCTCTGGAACTGCCTTTGTGTTCCACTTCTCCACTGACAGTGCTCCACGAGCATCTGAGACATTTCCTTTGCTCATCCCGGGAAATGCCACTCTCTGTGCTCAGTCCTGCACCCCCGGCCATGGAAAGGACAACAGAACCTCCAACGCCTTCATCTGTAAATGGAAACACTCTTGGAGCCCCTCACGGGCTAAATGATGACAGAAGTACAGGATTCTCGCTCGGCCAGGTGCGGGGGGTGCTCAGTGCAGCTCTGGCCCTGCCCTGCACAAGGGGCTGCTCCCCCCTCCCTGCCTGGGGCAGCTGCTGCTTCAGGGCTGTGACAGCCTCAGGTTCTGCTCTTCTGCTCAGCCCGGGGGGTCCGGGAGCCCAGAGAAATCCCTCTGCTCTGGAGCCAGGCTGGGAGAGCTGGGGGTGCTCCCCTGGAGAGGAGAAGCTCCAGGAAGAGCTCAGAGCCCCTTCCAGGGCCTAAAGGGGCTCTGGGAGAGCTGGAGAGGGACTGGGGACAAGGGCTGCAGGGCCAGGACACAGGGAATGGCTTCCCACTGCCAGAGGGCAGCGATGGATGGGATATTGGGCAGGAATTGTTCCCTGGGAGGGTTTGAGGCCCTGGCACAGGGTGCCCAGAGCAGCTGGGGCTGCCCCTGGATCCCTGGCAGTGCCCAAGGCCAGGCTGGACATTGGGGCTGGGAGCAGCCTGGGACAGTGGGAGGTGTCCCTGTCATGGCAGGGGTGGCACTGGATGGGCTTTCAGGTCCCTGCCAACCAAACCTTTCCATAATTCTGTGATTCAATAATCTCTGTTGGGGCCCTGAGTAGCCCAAGTGCATCTGCCGGGTGTTTCCAGTTCCCTGAGGTTTGACTCAGTAGAAAAAACATTTAGAAACTTCTTTTTTTTTTTTTCTGTACCAAATTCCTCAAATCCTGATTCAGAAACTAAATTTTGATTTGCTGTCCTTGGGCTGTGCCCTTGCTCAGAGCCTGGAGAGGACAGTGAGCTGAGGGGCACCATCCATCTCCTCCCTGTGCTGGGCTTTGCTCTCCACACGATCTTCTTTTCAAACAAGAACGGTTTCACTTGGGGGGTGGTTGGTTTTTAAACCAGGCCCTTTTCAAGGTAATGTCAGAATGGGGAAAAAAAGAAAATGTGGGAAAAAAGCCGTTCTGAGGGTTTGTCTCCAAGGAGCCTCTCAGCACGTGCCTGTTGTTCCCCCAGAAATGTGGAGAAGCCGCTCTGGGGCTTCCACGCCTGCCTGGATTTGCTCGGTGAATCCCCCTCAATTCCGGCTGGGGAAGGTCCCAGCCAGGCTGGTCCAGGGGTCCCTTCCCGCCCAGAGTCCGGTCCCAGAGCCCATCCCACGGCCCATCCAGACCCACACCTTCCCCACGGTGCCCCTGGCCAGCCCTGGGTCCCAGGGGTCGCTCCAGCTGAGGGGTTTGGGGGCAGAGGGGGGGACAGGGCTCCATCATCCGTGTCAGCCCCGCGCTCCCATCCCAACTCCTCCCTTCCTGCCTTTCCAGGCTGCGCGTTCCCAAAATATCCCCCTGCTCCTAATCAGAGACACAGAGGTAGCCTTGCTCCTGATCTGTTTTGCAGACAGTGGCTGCTCCTCCCCATGGCCTCAAAAAGTCTCTATCAGCAGCTGTTAAACAAAGAAATCACACCAGGATGAGGATTTTACACGTCTTATACTAAAATTTTTCTTTTTTTTTTCCCTAAGAGGAGTGGAGAGATTTCTTCTGCTGGATTGATTTAAAAAATTTCTTGTATTAGAATTATTATTTTTTCCCCCTAGGAGGAGGGTTGAGATTTCCTCTGCTGGGTTTGTAGAAGAAGGATCCTGCCCATGCCGTGCTCCCCACTGGATTGAGCCCCCCACGCGCCCTGAGCAGGGCCCACAGTGCACAGGGAGCTGCTGTAAATCAGCCTGGCAGCAGCACGGAGATCTGATGGCACCAAAGGAGCCCCTCATCGGCTCTGCCCTCTGGAAAGGCCTGGCCCCGTGGCAGGGTTTGTGTTTAGAGCTCCTTGCTCCTTTGCCCGTGCCCTGGGTTATAGTCTGATTCCTGTATTCTGAGCAGAGCTGTTGCTTTGGCCACCCCGAGGGGCTCTCTCTGTGCTTGGTTTCCAAAGCCCAGCCCTGGCAGCCCCCGGCACAGGCAGCCCAGAGTCCTTGAGGAGGCAGCAGCACTCTCTCCTTTCCCAGTGACCCACCAGGGATGTTCCAAAGGAGCTCAGTTCCTCCTCTGCAGATGCTCTCTGCTGAGGGCACAAATCCCTCTCGGATGCTATTCTGGGGTTTCCTGCTGCTCCATACGTTACTGGGGGATACTTGCATAATTTTAAACTCAGTCCTATGTAGGCCATTTCTTATTTTTAAAAAGGAACTTCAAAGTCAAATCCTCCCCAAAACTCCTTGAGAAGTCTATTAAGGCTTGTCCTACTTTCTTACAAGTCCTTCAAGCAGACCATTCCCCCACAAACATCCACCCCTGAGTGCAGAGCAGTGGGGCCCCTGTGTCCCACCGCTGCTGAGTTTCTGGGGGTCTGAGAAGGACTGAGCTCAGCCGGATCTCAGATAAATTTCCCCCTCTGCCTGCCCAGCCTTGCCCCGAGCTCTGCTGTGCTCGTGCAGCTTTGTTGGTGGGCGCCTGCTGAGGTGTTTCATCCACCTGAGCCTCCAAGTGGAAAAGCCCTTGGGAGCTTTGAGCTCACATTCCCCAGGTCCCTCTGGTTGTATTTCCACACTCAGGACGGCACCTCTGGCTGCAGCTCCAGCGGAGGAAACCACGAGGAGCTGCCAGAGCTGGCACTGAGGGTTCCTTGCAGAGCTGGAATTATTGTTTGCATCCAGATCCCTGCTGGATTTACAGGTGCTGCAGGCTGGGGGGGGCCGTGCCTGCATTCCCTGTCCTTATCTCCTCGTCCAGGTGTGCTGCCAGATCCCTGCAGGGCAGCAAACGGAGGCCTCAGCACAGCTCAAACAGGAGGAAGAGGAAGAGGAAGAGGAAGAGGAAGAGGAAGAGGAAGAGGAAGAGGAAGAGGAAGAGGAAGAGGAAGAGGAAGAAAAAGGGGAAGGGGAAGGGGAAGGGGAAGGGAAAGGGGAAGAATATGTGAAGTGAAACACTGTATTTCCTCAAAGGAGATCACTGGATTCCAAGGGTCTGGGTTTCACTCAACCTCGACAAATAAGAGGAAGAGACTCCCTGGAGGATGGGAATTAACACCTAAACCGATTATTAAACCCACTATCGTCACCGAGTTTATTAAAATAGCTCCAGCTGCATAGATGTGTTAATAATAACAACACAAACCACAGTGCTGGGCTGACTCAGAGGAAATCAAGCATTTTCCTTCTCCCCAGTCATGGCCCCAGAGAGCCACTTGCTGCAGGCCAGGATCCCAAAATCTGAGTGAAAACCGTTCATGGGAGCTGGGAGAGCCAGAGTGTGAGTCACGGTGCCTTTGGATACCTACAAGATTTTCCTGAATGACAGTGGACGCTAGAAATAGAAAATGCAGCTGAGGAGAGACTGAAATAGAGATAAATCACCCCAAACCCTGAGTCATCACTTTTTTGGCCGTGAGCTATGTGGGAAAAAAGCCCTTGGGCTGCACAGGAACAGCTCTGTGTCCTTAACAGTGATGCAGCTGAGGAGAAAGGCTCCAGGCAGCACAGAAACCCTCGGCTGCGCAGGCTGGCGCTGTCTCCACAGCCCTGGGTATTTTTAGAAGTGGCAGAAATATCATCCGGACACTCCAGAAACCTCTGCTGTGCTTGGCCTGCCTGGTGGACACCTCCGAGGGAGAGGGAGAGTTTGGTCATGAGGGTTTGCTTGCATAACGTCCTGGCAGCTTCCCAATGAAGCAGATTCCCAGGAGGGAAAATCAGCCTTTGCAGCACACTTTCCTGGAGAGCGGGCTGGGAAGTCCTTTCCCTGTCCCTGTCTTTGTGACGATGGGGACTTCAGGAGAGGTTCAGCCTGTCCTTTCCTCCCTTGAAGTCAGTCAGGATTCCTTTTGCTTTATTATTAAATCAGCCCAAACCTTATTGGATATAGAGCAACAATTTTTTGTAGAATCGTGGAATCCCACTGGTTTGGGTTAGAAAGGAGCTTAATGACCAATTTGTTCCACCCTCAGCCATGGGCAGGGACACCTCCCACTGTCCCAGGTGCTCCCAGCCCCAGTGTCCAGCCTGGCCTTGGGCACTGCCAGGGATCCAGGGGCAGCCACAGCTGCTCTGGGCACCCTGTGCCAGGGCCTGCCCACCCTCCCCGGGAACAATTCCTGCCCAATATCCCATCCATCGCTGCCCTCTGGCACTGGGAAGCCATTCCCTGTGCCCTGTCCCTCCAGACCCTTGGACAGAGTCTCTCTCCATCTTTCCTGCACCTGCAGGCCCTGCAAGGCCACAGTGAGGTCACCGCAAAGCTTCTCCAGGCTGAACACCCCCAGCTCTCCCAGCCTTTCCTCCCAGCAGAGCTGCTCCATCCCTCTGATCCCCCTGGGGCTCCTCTGGGCTCTCTCCAGCAGCTCCAGCTCCTCCCTGTGCTGTTCCCCAGGACTGGGGCAGCTCTGCAGGGGGGGTCTCACCTGAGCAGGGCAGAATCCCAACCCCTCCCTGCTGCCCACGCTGGGCTCAGCCCAGGCTCGGGGGGTTCCGGGTCCCAGCTCACCCTGGGAGCCTCTCCCTGGGAGCTCCTGAGCACGGTCCAGTGTGATGTCACCGATGTCACCAATGCCACCGTTATCCATCAATCTGCATCCCTCTCCTGGAGCCCCTGGGCAGGATTCCCGAGGGGTTCTCAGGAACACCCAGCTGCAGGCACTGGGGCGGCAGCAATTTGCTCCTGTTGCGGGCCCAAGCTCTGTCTTTATTATTAGCTTGATAATTACTTTGTTGTAAAAACTTGTCACCCTTGGAAGTAATTAATTTCTTGGAACCAAGCACAGCAGATGGGCTTCTAATTTATTTGAAATCACGTAGGAAGCAGGGGAGTTTCTCCCTCCGTGTGATAAACACGGCATTTTAACCTGGCATTTATTCCCTTGCAGGGTTCCTGGGAAATGTGCGCTTGGGGACCGGCTGCTGACTCACTGCGGGGCTCAAAGGCTCAGGATGGGATCAATTGATGAAGCGTGGCCTCGCTTTAATCCTGTTCGGGCACATTTCCTGCGGGCACGATGTGCCAACAGGCCGGGAGGAGCCGCCCTGCTGCGCTGGCACTCGGTGCCTGCCGGGTTGGTGACGGATTTATCGGGCTGCCCAGGTGCGGGGGCTGCCGGGTTGGTGACGGATTTATCGGGCTGCCCAGGTGCGGGGGCTCCCTGCAAACAGCTGCAGCTCTCCCTGCCAGGGAGGATTTTCCCCGCACGCCAGCATCACCCCAGCCCCTGCTGCCGGGTGAATCCCCGCCCTGCAGGGCTCTGGAGGTGGGGACGCAGCTCCTCAGTGGCAAAGGTTTCCATTCGTGCTCCATCTGCCCATCTGCTCTCATCCCGCCAGTCCTAAATTCGCCTTCCTGCAGCCTGGAAGGAGAGCTGAACCCGGAGTATCGGGCTGGGGATAAGCAGGCAGCTGAGAGAGAGGAACAGAGCAAAGCTCCCAGCAAGGAAAATGAGGGTGAAACAAGAGCAGGAGAGCTTGGGCTGCACGGGAGCACAGGGGAGGCACTGCGGGCTCATCAGTTTTGGCCAAAATCTGTGTGGGAACGAGCCAAAGAGGGAATAAAGCCAATGCCTGGGGACAGGAGGTGTGACAGGCAGGGATCTCCTGTCATGATGGGGCCGAAACTCCTCTCTCTGCCCAGTTTGGGCTGGAAAGGTTCTCAGTGATCGGCTCAGCCCAGCCCGGCCTGGGCAGGGACACTTCCACCATCCCAGGCTGCTCCCAGCCCCAGTGTCCAGCCTGGCCTTGGACACTGCCAGGGATCCAGGGGCAGCCACAGCTGCTCTGGGCACCCTGTGCCAGGGCCTCCCCAAGGGCCACTCAGCTGGAGAAATTGTGACCTCATAACCCACAGGGCCTGGAAAGATGATTTTTGAAAAATTCCAGCAATGGCTGTAGAAATTTCTAAAGAAAATTGCAGTGGAAATACCTGCATTTTTTCCCCCTTTGCTCAGTAGAAAAGCACCCTCCCCTCCCAATTTTTCGACATTTCTGCAGAAATCAAAGCTCTTCCTGGAACTGGGTTTTTGAAATTTTGTGGAAATTCCTGGCAAACGCTTTGTGTGGGAGGCTTCCGGACAGTTGCTGTCTGTCTGTCAGCCCAAGAACCTAAATCCTGGAGGGAGGGCTGGGGGCAGCTGACAGCCAGAGGCTACTGAAAGGGTGCAGTCACTTAAGTGCAGTAATTAAATGTGGGCTCATTAATGGAGGGGAGGGATGAAGGCTCCCAATGCCCCCCCAAAATTCCCTCCAGGCAGAGCTCTGCTGGCTCCTGCTGCTTCCCGTGGCTGTGTCCCACCCTGGAGGAACCATCCAGCCCTAAAGCCCCCCTGTGACCCAGGGTGGTGTTGGGGGGCTCTCATTTCCCCCCATCCATTGACTGGGAGCTTGGCCCTCCTTTGCTCACACAGGAGAGGAAAGCGAGGCCCACAGCACTTGAATCCCTGACATTTTCTGCCTGTTCTTGCAGGGAATGACCTAATCCAGGCTATTGTTTCCTACTCCACTTGGCTTTCCACGTAGCCACATTTCCATTCTTTCCGCAGTTCTTAAAATATTTTTCGACCTTTTCACCAGGAAAGAGCAGAGACCTGACCATGCCTTTCTTGTTCAGTTTGGGGAAAGGTCATTTCTCCACAACATGTTTTGGTTCTGTTTATATGAACTTAGCAAAGAGAAGAAAAATGTGGAGTTTATTGCTGCTGAGGAAGGAGCAGATTTGCATTTTCCAGCCCTGGCCCGAGCAGGTTTTAGCCCTCGCTGTTGGCTGGGCTGCTCTGCCCTCTCTGCTGCCCTTAATCTGGGGGATTAACAACAACATGGATCTGCCCACCCTGCCTGTGAGTTTGTTCCTAAAACAGTGAACAGATGCAGCCTTGGAAAGAGGAGCAAATCACGGCTGTTCTGTCACCTTCTCGATACCTCTGCTGAGTTTTCTGCTGTTTTCAACTGCAAAAATCAAAAGAGTCTCTCTTTTTTGGGACCTGTTTAAACCCCCTTGTCCACCCCACTGCTGGGAACTCTTCCTCCAGCGCAGCCCATCCTTTGAGCGAATCCATCCCACTTCATGGAGGTGTTTCTTCTGAGGAGCTCAGAAGCCTTGAAGAACACGTCCAAGTTCAACATTTCCAGGTGGCCTGAAGTTCTCTCTGTGCCCCTCTCCTTCCAGCCACGAGCAGGGTGTGAGGGACCCACTTCCACGACTTCGTAGGTCTGAGGAGACAGCTGGGCTTGTAGGACTGGCAGAGGAATTGGGTGCACTAAAAATGGTGTGAAGAGCCATGGTGATGATAGAAACCTCCCTCCTCCTTCTCCTCCTTCTCCTTCTCCTTCTCCTTCTCCTTCTCCTTCTCCTTCTCCTTCTCCTTCTCCTTCTCCTTCTCCTTCTCCTTCTCCTTCTCCTTCTCCTTCTCCTTCTCCTTCTCCTTCTCCTTCTCCTTCTCCTTCTCCTTCTCCTTCTCCTTCTCCTTCTCCTTCTCCTTCTCCTTCTCCTTCTCCTTCTCCTTCTCCTTCTCCTTCTCCTTCTCCTTCTCCTTCTCCTTCTCCTTCTCCTTCTCCTTCTCCTTCTCCTTCTCCTTCTCCTTCTCCTTCTCCTTCTCCTTCTCCTTCTCCTTCTCCTTCTCCTTCTCCTTCTCCTTCTCCTTCTCCTTCTCCTTCTCCTTCTCCTTCTCCTTCTCCTTCTCCTTCTCCTTCTCCTTCTCCTTCTCCTTCTCCTTCTCCTTCTCCTTCTCCTTCTCCTTCTCCTTCTCCTTCTCCTTCTCCTTCTCCTTCTCCTTCTCCTTCTCCTTCTCCTTCTCCTTCTCCTTCTCCTTCTCCTTCTCCTTCTCCTTCTCCTTCTCCTTCTCCTTCTCCTTCTCCTTCTCCTTCTCCTTCTCCTTCTCCTTCTCCTTCTCCTTCTCCTTCTCCTTCTCCTTCTCCTTCTCCTTCTCCTTCTCCTTCTCCTTCTCCTTCTCCTTCTCCTTCTCCTTCTCCTTCTCCTTCTCCTTCTCCTCCTCTCACTTCCCTGGGCAGTTTTGTGGTTGGGAGAAGAGGCTGAGCTGTGTTAAACACTGAGCCAGGAGCCCAGAAATGTGAAGGATTTCTCAAGTCCTGCTTCCCTTCCCCAGGCAAACATCTGAGGATGCACCAGCTGAACTTCCCTCCTCATCAAAATCTCTCAATTCCTCGAGTTCTACCACACCAACAGGAGAAAGCTGCACGTGGGGACACCTCACCAGCTCCTGCTTCACTGTCCCTGTCCCTGATCTTCTGATCTTCCTTCGATCCTCCAAATCTGATGGTGTGGAGTGACTGGAAACCCCCCTCAGAAAGACAGACCAGGGATAATCCTTGGGGAATTGTGCATCTCATTTTTCCTGCTCTAAGTTCCCGTAGCGGCTTCCAAACCTCCTCATCCTGTGGTGTGATGGAGTTAAAGCGTTTGGCTCAGAAGGAATCGCAGCATGGCTACAGTATAAACCCAGACACGGGATATAAAAAGCCTGCTTCTAAATTTAAACCTCTGTTAAAAGCTAATTTAAGCAGCTAATTATACTAAAAATGCGTGAGCCCCAAATTTGCCAATTAAAAGTTAATTAAACGAAAACTCAGTGAGCTTCAATCTGTCAGTTCAATCCATCTGCTTCCTGCAGCTTCCTGCGATCCCACAGCTTCAAAGCTGTGCCTGCAATGGGAACCATTCTCTGAGCCGTCACAGGCAGACAGATGTCCAAAATCCCCGAAAGAGCCCCGGGCTTTGTCAAACCCGGGAGCAATTAGCAGCCTGAGCCCTTGGGAGCGTGCCCAGACATCTCCCACCCGCTGCGGCCCATTAGGAGAGGAAGGCTCTGCATGGGGCTGGATCCGTGCCCGGCTCCCGGCAGGTGTGGGCAGGGAGGGGACACGGAGCCGGGCAGGGGACACGGAGCCGGGCAGGGGACAGTCGGGCAGGGGACAGTCGGGCAGGACCGCGAGCGGGCAGCACAATTAATGCCACCGCTCATTAAAAGCGCTGATTCCCAGCAAGGATCTGCTCCGTGCTCTGCCTGCAGATGGGGAATATCCTCTGGATACTCTTCACCGTGGCTGCCTGACCCCTGCTCCCTCCAGGCCGTCGCTGTGGGACCAAACCCCGCAGGGATGGGGGTGCAGGACGGAGGTGCTGCTGCTGGGACCAGGCTCAGCCGAGCCCGGTGGCCGCAGCCCGGGACAGCTCTGGGGCTCTCGGGGCTGGCCCTGGCAGCTGAGGACGCTGCTCACCGGCCGTGGCTGCCGTGGGCTCTGGTGTTGTGTGCGTTCAATAGAGCAGTGCTGGAACGGGGAGCGAGTCCCGGTGTCAGCGCGTTCCCTCCGAGCAGGAAAACGGGGACGGGGGAGCAGCCACGGCAGGGACTGGGGGCTGCTCCGCTCCTGTCCTGCCTGCTGGGTGCTGGACACAACAGGAACCCAGCAGGACACGTGGGTGCTTTGCTGCTGGCCCCAGGGAGTTCCCCTGATCCACAGGTTTGGCACGCTCAGCTGGACATCAAAGGAATTCACTTCCAAAATGAATGAAAAACCCCATCAACGTTGCTGTCCCTCCCTCTCCAACTCACGCTGCCCACACGCTTCAGCGCAGAAGGAGGATCTCCACTGATGTTGCCTGAGCTGGGATTTCAATTCCCAATGGATGCAACTTCACGTTGCACAGCCCAGATCCTGCTTTGGTCCATGGGTGTTACCGGGCAGAGAAGGCAGCACCTCCAGCACATGAAGAACCAGCCTGAGCAGTGGGGCCAAACCGGTGAGAGCTCTGCAGCTCTGAGCAGCTCAGTAGCTCCGGGGGCACATCTGGAGCCAGGCAGGGCTCCCCTCCCTGCAGCCACCCAGGTGACCGGGCTGGGCCGTGGCTCCCTGGCTTCCAGCACCTGCATTTCTGCAGCTGCCACCCCCAGCAGCACAGCCAGGGCCTTGCTTTGATCTCTCTTTGCCTCAGCTCTCCCAGCTGTCCACGTGTTCCCCAGCTGGGGATCTTCAGCTTTCTTTGTGATTTTCCCCGCTCACTTTCCCCCTCCTCGCTTTCATCCCAGTCCCAGCTGTGTTTGTCTTTTGTAGGGCTGATCCTGTCCTTTGTTTTTAAACAACACAGGCATGGCCTGTGGGCTCCGCGGGGCTCTGCTGTGCTGCTGGTGGCAGGGAAGCAGCTCCTGGGGATGGCTGGATGCTGCAGCAATGAGCAACGAGTGCTGGCAGTGGTTCCTCCAAGTGTCAGAGCAAACCTGCCCTGCCAGGCAGGGCCAGGGCTCTGCACCCTGTGGATTTTGTAGGGTTTCAGTCACTGGACACCCAGAAACTTCCCCACACGCACTGCAGGAGCTCCCCATGGAGCCCAGGGGGGTCCCAGTGTCCCTGTGCTCATCGTGGCTGTGGAGGAGCCCAGAGCCAGTTATGGACTGGGAGAATAGTGGGGATGTTTGTGCCCACCCCTGCTCCAGCCTGTGGAGAGCTGGGGCTGGGAGAAACACCTGGGAACACCAGAAACCCTTTATGGCTCCTCCATGCCCTTCTGTGCCTGCAGGAGAGGGATCACACACATCCATCCCTCCATCCTTCCATCCATCCATCCATCCATCCATCCATCCATCCATCCATCCATCCATCCATCCATCCATCCATCCCTCCATCATCATCACCACAGGACAGTGTCAGGGCACAGCAGAAGTGCAACGTGATGGGGATTTCTCCTGGGATTTTCCTGCCCTGGTTGCAGCCAAATTGGAGACCCCAAAGAGCAGGAGGGCAGCAACCCCCCCCTCAGGGTCCTCTGGAGCGGGGACTGAAGGTCTGGCCCAAAGGCCATTCTGAAATAGTGTTTGAAAGCACTGCGGTGCCAGGGATGTGAGAGGAAGAGAGAAAATAATCAAAAAAAGGGAAAAAAGTTGGGAGCAGGTGTGGTGTGGTGGCTTCAGTGGTGACCCAGGCACAGAGCCTTGGGCCAAGCAGGTCCCTGGACCTGCAGAGCCTGGGAAGGGTCCAGCCAGAAACCGCAGGCTTGGACAGGAAACAGCTCCAGCTTCACACTGAGAGGAACGAATTCCTCCCACTGCCTGTGTCCCTTCCCTGAAGGAGCATCCAGGAGCAGCAGGGTATTTGGTTTTCCCAGGTTTTTTGGTGTAGTTGAAGCTGTAATTCCCCGAATTTGACTGCACCCCGGGTTGCTGCTACTCAGGAGTGCAGAGAGCTCCTCTCCTGGTAATCCCACCAGCCCTGGGTGCCTTCCCCAGAGCCATGCCCACTCCCAGGGGAGCAAATAAAGTCCTCAGTGAAGCTCTCCAGTCCCCTGGCACTGGCACCAGTCCGGCTCCTGTCTCTGTGCTGCTTTCTGTGCTCTGCTCCTCACAAGAACGGATTCAATATCCCACTAATGCAGCCGGGGGCTGCAGCCTCTGCTCGAGCCTGTAACAAACCTCCTTAAAGTAATGATTACACACAGCCAGGGCTGCTTTGGTTTACAAGGCTTCAGCACAGGGTTTATAAATGAGGTTTGGAATCAAATTCCTCCTGGCTCCTGAAGGATCCATGGGAACACCAGCTGCCGTTTGAGTGTGTAAGGGATCTTCTGGCAGCAGCGGGCACGGGAGACACCATCCCCGGAGCAGGAGCGTGGTCCTGGCGAGGGGGATGCCCTCACCAGGGCACAGAGGACACCTTCCCCTTTCTCAGCTGCAGCCTGGCAAAGGCTGGGAAGGTCCAGAGGAACATTCCCGTGGCACAATTTATCTTCCAGCAGTGACAGAGGTGCTGGAGTTTTGCTCACCTCTGTTCAGAGCTCTGTGTGTTTTTTGGAGTCTCCTCTGCAATGCCCATCTCTGCTTTGCCAGCCCAGATGTTGCTGTGGGGGCTGTTCTGCCTCCTGCTCATGCGGACACCTGGCTGGGAGGAGAATCCCTGTTGTTCCAACAAGTGCAGGCTTCTGCTCCGATGACCATCAGGCTCTGCCGCCAGAATAAGTAAATATTGAGCAGTGGAAAGTGAAAGCCAATATTTACTCTGAGCTTCCCTAAATCCAAGTGTTTACAGAAAGTGAAATCCAAAGTGCTGATCCACAGATTCCCATTTGTGACTCTGCCTGGCCCCATCCAGGCCACGGATTCTCCAAACTGTTTGTCCCCTGACTCCCACACGTTTCCAAAGAAGGTGCTGACCCATATATTAAACAAACTTCTTCCCAGATGAAATTACAGGTGCAGAAAACTGGGGATTTGGTAATCTCCAGTGTCAGAGGCAGGAGTTTCATCAATACATGAGATGACTCCTTGGCAAAGAAACTTAGGAGGGAGAGCAAATAGAAATGCATCCCCCCTGCATGGTTGGAAGGGCAATGTTGAAATCTTGCTGAATCACAGAAAGGTTTGGGTTGGAAGGGACTTTTAAAGTCCATGGAGTCCAACCCCCTGCAGTGAGCAGAGACATCTTCACCTGCATCAGGTTGCTCAGAGCCTCCATCCAACCTGGCCTTCAATATTTCCATCACTGGCCCCACTCCAGCTCCGGGATCCATCCCACGCCATGTCAGGAATGACAGCAAGGTCACAGCTTCCTTCCGACTCCAGTTAAAATATTCCATCTGCTCTAATCCCACCTGACCCCTTTGAGGTGCCATCTCCTCCTGTGGGATTCGCGGTGTCCGTAGGTGGACGGTCGGTGAACGGTCGGGACAAACGGAGATCTCTGTGTTTGGGTTTTAGAACATGAGGTTTATTGCAGAGGGCATGGGGAGAGAAAGGCTTACGAGGAGCTGCAGGAC
>VYZT01058775.1:0-47236 GCA_013400735.1 Pomatostomus ruficeps | reverse complement strand
CCAGTTGTTCAGTAACTGGAGTTGGGTAACTCAAAGCTTGTCTTCATCTCAATCTCACCTACAGTTTTTGCCAGGTAATCATGTCTATACGGTTTCCCTATTCCAGCTTCCCCAACATCCACCCTTTGAAAGTGCCCAACCTTAACCCATCTTGATCCTTCACCTTTCCTTTAAATTCCTTAATTCCTTTTGGCTCCCAGTATTTTCCCCACAATCCCACCCGTCTCCCAGGCTTCCCCTCCTGCTGCTGGTGACGATGTTTGCAGTTCCACGTGGCAGATGTTCTTTTTAGCAGCTATTTCCAGTCCAAAGGAGTGGGAGTCCAGCTGTGCTGATGGGCACAAACAGAGCCACGTTATCACTGCTGCAGCCAGGCACGAAAGGTAACCAAGCTTGCAGAGGAATAAATGTTTGGAAGGCGAGGCAAAGCATCCTGTTCAGGGCTGAGTTCAGGATTTATTATGAGGACAAACGCTCATATTTAGGGCTGATCCTTAGGGCCCCCATTCAGTTTTTGGGAGTATGAAAATGGCAAACCACCAGCAAAATGCTTTGGGGGAAGAATATTGCCCTAGAGGGAGAAAATACTCCCTTGGTAGTTTAATTACTCACTTTTCTAGTGGGTAATTACAGTTTAACTAAACTACAATTTCTACAGCAGGGAGTAAGAAAATGCTTGGAGTTGTAGATCCAGCTACCCTGGAGTGACCAGGAGCTCACACCCCTCTTTGGGATCAGAGCCAGGCTCCAGCCCTGTGCACGTGACTCCTGTTTATCACAGGTGCTGGCAAATAAAACATGGGTTCGAATGCTCTCTGGGTCACAGAGGGCATTTGAATCCATGTTTTATTTTCCTCCTTGGCCATTGGTTTTTTGCCATTCCACAAAGCAAAGTTCAGTGACCTGGGGAGATGGTGCAAAGCTCTCTGGGTGCTCAGTGTGTTCTCGCCTGGTTCCTGCACCCCTCTGCAGAACACCAGGAGCACTGGACTCCCTGAGGGAGCACTGGACTCCCCGAGGGAGCACTGGGCACCCCTTTGGAGCACTGGATGCCCTGAGGGAGCACTGGGCACCCCTTTGGAGCACTGGACACCCCGAGGGAGCACTGGGCACCCCTTTGGAGCACTGGACGCCCCAAGGGAGCACCAGACACCCCGAGGGAACTGCCAGCGCTGCCCCAGCTCTGGGCACTGAGCTCAGGTTGGGGCTGGGGGGATGTCCCAGCTGGGCTGGCAGCACCTGCTGGTGCTTCATGGCTGAAGAACTTTGCCAGGGCCTGGCAGAGGCAGAGGAGCCCCGACCTCTGCTCAGGGCCACAGGGATGTGCTGTGGTGCTGACAGGAGGCGGCCGGGCCCTGTCAGCGCGGGGGTGATGGACACCAGAGCCTGAAGGGCCCCAGGCTGGGGCTGTTCTGAGCAGCTGAGGAGCAGCCTCGTGTCTGCCAGCAGAGCCTGGCACTGAGCAGCTCCCTGGGCTTTGTGGGGCCAGGCAGCCTCAGCTGCTTCAGTCAGCTCTGGGACGTCGTAACACGCGCAGGGAGTTCCCCCCTGTGAGCACCCAGCAGCTTTTCCGTGCTCCTTCCCGGTCCCTGCTCCCCACACAGGGCTGAGCCTTTCTCTGCTTGATGGAAATCCCCTGAGAGATGTGAGGCCAAGCAAAACCAGACAGTTCCTTTTGCAGAGCTGTCACTGCCCAGAATGGCCCACGACCTTAGGAAAGGCCTTGGAAACAAGAAAAAATTAAAAAAACCTCAAGGTCAGAGAGGTTCTTTCTTGGTTCACCTGGTTTCTGGCCAAAGTAAATCAGGGACATCCTGATTCAGAAGCTGAAATAAATAAATCTTTGCTTTATTCAGCTTGTCCTCACCCTGGGGCCTCACACTGTTACCCTTTCCTTCTGCCCGCTTCACTACCAGGCTTCTCCCACCCTGGCAGAATCCCTGTCAGCATCCGTGCTGCTCCTGGTCCTCCAGAAGTGACAGGAAACATCTCCATGCTGCTCAGAACAGGTGCAGAAAGTCGGTTTAGATGGGATATTGGGCAGGAATTGTTCCCTGGGAGGGTGGGCAGGCCCTGGCACAGGGTGCCCAGAGCAGCTGTGGCTGCCCCTGGATCCCTGGCAGTGCCCAAGGCCAGGCTGGACATTGGGGCTGGGAGCAGCCTGGGACAGTGGGAGGTGTCCCTGCCATGGCAGGGGGGGCACTGGGGGGGCTTTAAGGTCCCTTCTAACCCGGAGCACTCTGGGGTTCTGGGATTCTGGGATTATTGGACTCTGGGATTCTCTGTGCTAGGGAGGTGACACCCTTGGGTTTTGTGCTTTCTCTCACCTTCCTGGGCCAGGTGCCCACACGAGGAATGAGCAGCAGAGCTGTGCCAGGCCTGCAAGGGCACTGCAGGGTTATTGCAGTAAAGGGTCATGCTGGATTTTCCTGCCCTTAGTATTTTTATCTGTGACTCCTCACACCTGGCCAGTGCACTTCTGATCCTGGCAGAGCTCCTGGGCACCAGTTCTGGACCAATACCAGCCCTTGCCTTCTCCTCTGGGAACACCAGGAACCCACGCGAATTTCCCACCCAGGTCACCTCTATTTCAGGAGTGGCCTCCTTCCCCTTCAGAGAAACCTGGGGAAAAGCGTCCTCTAAAAATTTCCAGGAGCCCTCTGAGACTGGTGACAAGAAAATCTGTTAGAGGAGAGCGGGGAGAATAGAGGACACCGAGTTTGGGCACAGCTCTCCTGGGATGAGAATCCCTGGCCAGTGGAAGCAGAGCCAAAGAGCCCAAGCCCCCACTGCAGGTTCTGCTTTTCACCCACGCTGAACTCTGCCCGAGTCCTTGTTGGGCCAGAAGGGCAGAGCAGCGGGTCCTGTCCAAGGCGTGAGGCAGGAAAGGAGCAGGCCAAGGGGAGCTGTGCCTCCATGCAGAACTTGCCTCTGGAGTTTGGGATTTTGCCCCAGAGGTTGGGGTCAGAGCGGGGCAGCACCCCCTGTCCTGTGGCTGGGGCTGGGTCCCAGGAGCTGAGGCTGCAGGGGCTGCAGGAGAGGCCTGGGTGAGAGCCCAGCACGGCTCCGTGGCCCTGCAAAGACCGATCCCTGCTGGCCTGGCCGAGGGGACTCCAGGACTCGCTGTCCTGCAGGGTGTGACCTCCTCCCAGCCCACCCCCTCCACCACATCCCTTCTGTGCCCCCTTCTCTGTGCTGTGTGGGCTTTGGTGAGATCCCTCTCTGTCCTGTACTGGGCCAGGGCATGACCTGATGCTCAACAAATTCTCAAATCTGTGTAAAAATCAGCTGGCTGTATAAAAAGCAGGTTTCCTCCCCAAAGAGCTGCTGGGCAGTGATGTGTAAGTTCGTTCTCAAAAACCAGAGGGGCTTGGGGAAAGGGAACAGGCCTGGGGATTCCGCAGTGCTGCTGGGGAGGTGGCTCATCCCTGAAAAATGATGGCTTTTCGCTCTGGATCTGAACTCTCTGGAGGAAGGGACACCAGGATCAGGGTAAAATCCACCTCGCTGCGTCCCTCTGCCTCAGTCCTGCACAGCCCTGCCCAGTGAAGGCAGCGGATCAAAGGTTAAACACTACCAAGAAAAAATGACAGAAATGATCCCGTCCTGTTCCAGAGGACTGTTTGTGTAAAGTAAAAAAAGATTGCTTTTTGCAGAAAATAAACATGACCTTGCCTTTCCCCCCCTCAGGAACGGAGTCCACTTGGAGTAAAGAACATAAATAGAAGCAGGAAAAACTTGGTGTGGCAACAAACCAGCCTGATGTGAACGCTGCTCCCCCTGGGGCTGCTCTGAAAATTCTCCCCCGGCTTCATCATTGAGTTAAGAAAAGTTGCATTAACTCAGTATTTTTCTTTTGGAAAACTATTTCTGGAATGTCTCTCACTCCAAGAGATTACGTCAAGTGACTCCAGCGGTTTGGTGGAGGCTCAGAGGCTGAGCTGGAAGAGACCCTTTGGATCATTGAGGCCTTCACCTGCCAGAGCAGAGCTCCTCCTGAAAGGCTTAGGGCAGGCTCAGCTCTGGCCACCTCTGTTTTCCACTTGGCTCAGCTCCACCCAACCCATTCCTGCCTTTCCCACCATTTCTCGGATTTTTCTGCTCTTCATCCATTTCTTNTGATCCCATCCCATCCCATCCCATCCCATCCCATCCCATCCCATCCCATCCCATCCCATCCCATCCCATCCCATCCCATCCCGCTCCCTGGCCATCCATGTCACAGTTCAGCTGCTGCCTTATCTTCTTTTATACGTAAATAAATATAAAAATGTTACTTACTTAATTAATGAATTAATTTACAGTTCAGAATCTGAAAAAACAGGAGCTGAGAAGGAAATAGAGACGGGCACAGCCGTGGTGCCAGTGCAGTGGCCTGAGGGATGGTGCAGGCTGTGGCCACATTGGTGTTTTTGGTCTCCCCAGCAGATATTTGGGGTAAATCCAAATGATATTTGATGAAGTGCAACTTTTCTGTGCAAGATCAAAACCCTCACATGAAGAGGAGCCAGCTCCAGCTGGGTAGAATTGTTCCGAATTAGAAAGAAAAAATGCAGCCATTGTTTTGGCACAACGATCTGCCAAAACTTCCTGAAGACCGTGTAAATACATCCTGAGACCACAAATATTTTTAATCTATAAAAAGCATTTGTCAGGCCAGCTTCAGCTTTTAATACAGCCCAAATATAGTCTGTGACGTCAATCCCAATCTATTTCTTTCTGAAAAATGTAAAATGCAGCAGTTGTGGGGGCTCTTTTAGCAAATATCAGAGGGAGAATTCAGGGAGATCTTGAAAACCTCGATGAAGAAGGGTTCCTTTATATGCTGCAGACTGGAAACCCTTGCAGAAGCAGAAACATGACAAATATTCCCCAAATTCAATATAAGGCAGAGGCGCCTTTAGCACTCAGCAAAGCTTTGGAAGTCTTCCCCCAAAATCAGAATGTTGTATGGGATTTGCCATGACAACCACAACCCTATGGAAAATATAAAAATGTATAAAATATTTAACTGATGGCAAAAGCGGCTGAGTGGGAAACACTGGAATCTTGGTCATGGGAATAAGAGTTGCAAAACTCTTCTGTCGTGAGACTGCAGCTCCCAAGGCTCATCCTGAGCTCAGTGGTGCCACTTCATGCCTGGTGTGTCCAGAATGGGAGAGGAGGATCCAGCTTTCCTGAGGAGGATCCAGCTTCCCCGAGGAGGATCCAGATTTCCTGAGGAGGATCCAGCTTTCCTGAGGAGGATACAGCTTTCCTGAGGAGGATTCAACTTCCCCGAGGAGGATCCAGTTTCCCCGAGGAGGATCCACCTTCCCTGAGGAGGATCCAGCTTTCCTGAGGAGAATCCAACTTCCCCAAGGAAGATCCAACTTTTCTGAGGAGGATCCAACTTCCCCAAGGAGGATCCAGCTTTCCTGAAGAGGATCCAACTTTCCCAAGGAGGATCCATTTTCGCTGAGGAGAATCCAGCTTTCCTGAGGAGGATCCAATTTCCCCGAGGAGGATCCACCTTCTACAAGGAGGATCCAGCTTTCCAAAGGAGGATCCAGCTTTCCTGAGGAGGATCCAGCTTCCCCGAGGAGGATCCAAATTTCCCAAGGAGGATCCAACTTTCCCAAGGAGGATCCAGTTTCCCCGAGGAGGATCCACCTTCCCTGAGGAGGATCCAATTTTCCTGAGGAGGATCCAGTTTCCCCGAGGAGGATCCACCTTCCCTGAGGAGGATCCAATTTTCCTGAGGAGGATCCAACTTTCCCAAGGAGGATCCAAATTTCCTGAGGAGGATCCAACTTTCCCAAGGAGGATCCAGCTTTCCTGAGGAGGATCCAATTTCCCTGAGGAGGATCCAGCTTTCCCAAGGAGGATCCAGCTTTCCTGAGGAGGATCCAATTTCCCTGAGGAGGATCCAGCTTTCCTGAGGAGGATCCAAATTTCCTGAGGAGGATCCAGCTTTCCCAAGGAGGATCCAGCTTTCCTGAGGAGGATCCAATTTCCCTGAGGAGGATCCAGCTTTCCTGAGGAGGATCCAAATTTCCTGAGGAGGATCCAGCTTTCCCAAGGAGGATCCAGCTTTCCTGAGGAGGATCCAATTTCCCTGAGGAGGATCCAGCTTTCCTGAGGAGGATCCAAATTTCCTGAGGAGGATCCAGCTTTCCCAAGGAGGATCCAGCTTTCCTGAGGAGGATCCAATTTCCCTGAGGAGGATCCAGCTTTCCTGAGGAGGATCCAAATTTCCTGAGGAGGATCCAGCTTTCCCAAGGAGGATCCAGCTTTCCTGAGGAGGATCCAATTTCCCTGAGGAGGATCCAGCTTTCCTGAGGAGGATCCAAATTTCCTGAGGAGGATCCAGCTTTCCCAAGGAGGATCCAGCTTTCCTGAGGAGGATCCAATTTCCCTGAGGAGGATCCAGCTTTCCTGAGGAGGATCCAAATTTCCTGAGGAGGATCCAGCTTTCCCAAGGAGGATCCAGCTTTCCTGAGGAGGATCCAGTTTCCCTGAGGAGGATCCAGCTTTCCTGAGGAGGATCCAGTTTCCCTGAGGAGGATACAGCTTTCCTGAGGAGGATCCAGTTTCCCCGAGGAGGATCCACCTTCCCTGAGGAGGATCCAATTTCCCTGAGGAGGATCCAACTTCCCCGAGGAAGATCCACCTTCCCCAAGGAGGATCCAGCTGCCCCAAGGAGGATCCAACTTTCCCAAGGAGGATCCAGCTTCCCGAACTGGAGTCCCCCAGGGCCGTGTCCCTCTGTCCCCACCCCAGCTGTGCTCTGGCTCACGGGGCCCTGGCCAGGTGGGTGTGAGAGCTCTGCCTCTGATTCCTGGTGGAACCACCCTGACAGGGGCGGCCTTTCCTCGGCCACGTCCTGGGATGAGCAGTGTGGGAGGTGGGGTAAGGGGGGAGCCAAATTCCCACCTCCCACTCCCCTCGTGCTCCAGGAATCCTGGGCTGGGATAACTCTGCCGGGCAGGACATGGGAAGCGGGGTCTGAGCAGCCCCCACGTGCAGCTCTTCCCTCCCGTGCGTTGTCGCTCTAATGGCAGGATCGTGTATTTTGATTTCTACTGGCTAATTGCTTCTTAACATTGTTATTCACAGAGAGTTTCTCTGCTTTGTTCTCATTTCAATGAAACCGAGACAATAAAATGTCAAGAAATACCAAAACAAAAGCAAACCTGCTGTAAATGAAGCATTTAGGTGGCAGAGCTGACAGAAAAAAGATGGGGAATGTGCCATTATGGATTTAGTGTTGCTGTGAAATCACCTTCATTTCAAGTTGTAGTTTCTGTACTGTTTTCTGTTTGTTTGATTAATATTTTACAAATTCTGACAGAAAATGCATCCTGTAAAGTACAAAAAATAACATCCCAGGTAATAAACAGCCGACTGAGGCTTCTCTTCCCTGCTTTTACTGCAACTGAATAAAACAGCACCGACTAAACATCAAGAGGGGTTTTTTTTTCCCAGAGAAGTTGGATTTATATATGGAAGAGAGTTATTTCTAAATAACAATCTTTGCTTTTATTCATAAAGGCTTAAGCAGAGAATGGGAAATAGACTGAAAGGATCGGATATTTCCCCTGCCTTGCTTTGAATGGCTGGAAAAACCTGGGGAAGTGTCAACGTGCTATAAACAAACCCATGCTCTGTTTCTCCTTCCTGTGCCTCACAGAACAGAAACAGGGATTGCAAACGAGCCGATCTCACAGCCAGCACAGCTCCAGGCTGCTTCTGGTGGCATCAGGCATCTGGGATTTCCTGGGTCACAGAAGTTTTCTCCCCTCATGGGGAGTCCCAAATCAGGGGCATCAACTGGAAGTGCAGCTGCAGAGAGACCCTGATGCGAATTCTCATCTCTGCCCTGATCAGGAAGCACAGTGTCTATGCCAAATAACAGCCCTAATTATAATTAGATTCAAACTGAACTCCTAAATCAGCCCGAGATTCTATTTAACAGTAATCTACTATAATGCAATGGTTAATCATATCTAACCTTAATACCAGCCTAATCCTTCAAATTATTTCAAATTTAATTCCAGCCCAAAGGCAATTATCTCTTGAAATGTAAAATCTAAGTCTTTGAGTTTAATCATCCCCATAGATATAACCCTAAAACTTATCTAAACCCACAGACACAAAGAAAAACCTAATTGTATATTTTAACCTCCAAAGTAACCCATTTCTAATTAAAGCTCAGTCCTAAACTCATCGTTATCCTAACCAAGATTAACTCCAACTGTAATCCCTCATCCCGTTCTGCAATTCTCTCAATAAAAGGAAAACAGTAAAGGAGAAATCCTTTTTTCCCCCGGGCTGGACGTTGCACACAGACAAGGGCAAGATGTGGAAAGCCTCACGTTGGCTTTGAGGCGCGGGATGTTGGTGCTCACCTCGTGCCAGGGAGGGACTCTGCCCAGGCTGTGGGAGCCAGGCCAGCGCTGGAGCTGCAGAAACATCCTCAGCTGGCAGAGGGGCTGGGGGTTGGGAGCATTTACAGCCCTGCAGCTGTGCTGGGGAGGGCTCGGCAGCCCCTGGGCTGGTTCATGAGCGGGGGCCTCGGCCAAGCTCTGCTCAGCGAGCCCAGAGCCACCAGCAGAGCCTCCGCCTGTGCCCAAGGGTCCCCTCCTGCGCCTCCCTCCCTGCCCTGCCCAGCCAGGCCCTCCGAGGGGGATCTCAGGGGGATGGGAGCCCACCCCAGCAAGGAGCACTCGAAAGCAGAGAAATTCCATTTTGGGTGTTGATTTTCTGGCAGTTTTGAAGGTGAATTCCAGCCTGCCTGGCTCCACTTTCCTGAACTGCAACCCACGAGACACCAATGTCGGGATCATCATCCTCAGCAGCTCTTTGGAGTCATATCTGGGGCCTTTCCAGTGCCTGAATGTGGCCCCCTTTGATAAAACTCCCTCTTCCCTCTGTCCTGCCTCCCCAGCAGCCCGGGCACGTGGATGTTGGCAGGGAAGCCCCAGGAGCTGGGCTGGGTTAGGTGGGTCCTGCTGCTCTTCATCCCCCCAGAGCTGCTTGGGATGTGACTACAAAGAGAAAAACTGGAGCTGTCACTTGCTGGTGACCTGATTTTTTTGAGAGGGGGAAAATAAAGATGACATTCTCCAATTAGTTGAAATCATTTTTTTAGCTGCAGGTATAATTTCTTTGGCTCACTCTCATTTCTCATAAAGAGGGAGGATATAGAATGTCACCTCCCAGGCATTCTGGGGTTTTATTTAATGCAGGGATTATAAAATCCTAGAGTCACAGACTGGTTTGCGCTGGAAGGGACCTTAAAGCTCATGCAGTGCTTGGCTCTCCCCGAGCCCTGAGGTGTCCTCCCGGTGACCTGGCTGCAGCTGTCGAGTGCATTCCAGGGTGCCTGGATGGGGATCCCTCCGGCCACGGCCTTGGGGAGGGATCTGCTGGTGCAACCGGAGCAGGGCCCCGCTGCTGCTGTCGGTCGGAGCTGATGGAAAGCTGCTGCCTGCTGCAGCTTCCACAGCAGCTGCTGCCTCGGCTGCAGAGAGGAGAGGGGAGATAAAACGACCACAAAAATAGAGGTGAAGGGCCCAGGAGTGGTCAGAGCCAAAGGCCAGGAGCAGGGGCTGCTGAAGATGCTGTGGGATCCCAGGAGCGGCAGCTCGGAGTGCAGGGCAGGATGGGTGTGGAAGTGACCTGGTTCTGAAATGAAAGAGAAAATGAACTGGGCTGGGTGGGTGGTCTGGAAAGTGATTCAGTAACGACTCAGGGCTCTTTGAACGCTGCAATCCTGGAGTGCATCCCCCACACGTGGACAGGGGGTGACTGTCCCAGCACGGCAGTTCCGGTCCTGCACGCATGGCTCTGGGCAGATGCTCTGCTCCAGCCACTCACAGCACCTCTGAGCAGCTCTGGAAGGGCCCTGTGCGGCTCCAGTGCAGCCTCAGGGACTCCAGCACTCCAGCCTTGCCCAGACCTTGCCCTGGCCAAGCCTCTCGGCCGACATTGGAGCCCCGGTCCTGCTGAGCTCCCTGCAGAGGTGCCTCACGTCCCGTGGCACCAGGCCTTGCCACCCACGCCCGGCTCTGGCACTTCCTTGGCCCGCAGGACGGCCAAAGTCTTCCCCACACATGATTTTGCCTCTGCCACTGCCCAGCAGCCTGGAAAAGGCTGGAAGCCTCCTGGCATTTTCCTGGGATTCTTGGCCAGTGACGCCCTCCCTCTGGTGCCCAGCACAGTGTGGGGAAGGGAGGCAGGTGCTGCCTCAGCCTGAATAGCAGAGCAATGGGGAACTCCCACGGGGCTTTCCAGGATGTAGTGCCAGGAAATGGGGCTGCCAGGCACCTGCCCCTGCCTCCCGGATCACTCAAAGCCCCCCTGGCTCCTTCACTGCCCCTGGGCTCCTACGTCCCTCTCCTGGCTCCTTGCAGGCCCTTTTCACTCACCTCCCCCTTCCCTCCTGAGGTTCCTGCCAGCTGCTGTCTGTGGCCACAAACTTGGAGGATTTCTCATTGTTTCATTCCCCTGTGCTCAGGGGAAGGGGCTGGCGATGCCCATGAATAACTGGCAAAGATGTGGGGCTGCTTTTCCCTGTTCCCACTGCCCCCCGCCCAGCCTCGGGCAGGATCTTCACTTGGATGCCTCTCACAGGCACATAGAGGTTAGATGGATCTTTCCCTGAAGACAACTGAGCTTCTTGGGGCATCCCACTGTTGTCATGGCAAGAGTTAAGGATTTCTGAAAGGCTGAACTAATCATTGTCTGAATTTTGAGTTCAGGGTGGTCACTTGTGCTGCACGTTCTGTGTCTGGGGCTGCCTCAGGTACCTGATGCAGGTCCTACACAGGGACCTCCGGCCACATAGGGATGCTCATCACTGGGAACGCTTTGGGTTTGTTCAGTGAAACACTTTTGCTTTTGGTTTTCTTGCTCTACCTCGCTGAGCCGTGCTCGGCCCGTCCCGTGTTGTGAAACCCCGGTCCGGCTGTGTTTGTTTGCCCTGTGATGCTCCTCGCCCCCAGCATCCCAGCACTGCCCAGGGTGCTGGGGGGGAGTGCAGGTGCACTGCCCACTCCTTCCAGCCTGGAAACTCGGGATGTTTTTAGCTCAGCCTTAGCTGTGATCCCAGAATGTGGGGCAGGAGGTGAACTGCAGGGGAGTGAATGAAATCCCAAATCCCTGAACTCTCTGTGGGCTGCAGAGAAAGGTGAGACCTTTCCAGCTGAACTGGTTCTGGGAGGACACTGCTCAGGAGTCACAGACCATGAAAATGAAGAGAAAAAACCCTGTGGGCACTGCAGGGCTCTTTGGTAGCTTTTTTCTTGTGTAGTACTCATAAATCTTCTCCATTGGATGTTCCAGCTGACTCAGCCCCAAAGCTGCACTTGCTGTTTGGTGCAGATTCACCTCCAGGACCCACACGTGCTGTGGGGGGTTCAGGACTTAACCCAGAGACCTTGGCAGGATTTTACAGCCTCAGGCATTTTACAGACCTCTGAATCAGAGGCTCAATTCCTAAATGCTTCCGGGAACCCAAATCTTGGTGTGGCCTCAATTCCCCCTCAAAGCACAGCCCTCAGGGGGACGGATGTGTGGCCATGGTGCTCCTGGCTGGGAAAGCTCTGGCACAGCTGCTGATGTCTGTCCCTGGTCCTCCCCTGGACACTCCCTGCCTTGCCATTCCTCTCTCTCCCCTGGACCATTCCTTGCCTTTCCTTCCCCTGTCCTTCCCTGGATCAATCCCTTCCTCACCCTTCCTCAGTGCTCAGGGTCTTTACTGCCAAACTGCCCATCTGGATCTGTCCAGGTGAGAAGTACCCAGTGTTTTCCTGACCTAAACTCCTCTCCATGGGGCAGGGGTGGGTGCCAGCTGAGTGCCATTTGCCCCTTGGTCACCCAAATCTGACCCTTGCCCTTGATTTCCAGACGTCTGGATGAGTATTTCTGTCTGAAGTTTGATGTACTAAACGCTCCTGATCTTTGCATTCGACACCAACACCTTCCCCCGAGAAATCTCAAGGAGATTCTGTTTGTACTCCAGGTGGGGAATGTGTAAAAGTGGCACTTTCTAGTGTGAGTCACTCCCTCAGTGTTTGATTAATTCTCTATTTCTGAAGCTCTGATGAAACTGGTGGTTGGAAGCCCCAGAGGAGAGCTGTGGTACAGGAGAAAATAGAAGCTGCAGAACAGAGTGCAGCTTAAATTAGCGGGATCAGAAGGAAAGGACTTAAAGCAGGGGTGGTTCTCAGGATTCATCAATGCTCTCTCACCTTGCAGGAAGGACGTGGCCTTGTCCCGAAGGGAAAAGGCAAAAGAGAGTGTCCAGCAGGACAGGAGGAATTCAGCCTGAATCCCACCAGCAACGCTTCCAGGGGAACCTTCCCACAAGTTTAGAGGTCCAGCAACATCAAACCCAGCAGTGCATGGCACAGATGGGCCTGTGGACCATGGCTTAAATCAGGAATGGCTCCAGTGCAGAAGAGATTCTGGACAACATCCAGGGGCTGGACGAGGTGCAGGGCTGGGCTCAGGGCTGGAATGAGGATAAATCACCTTGGGGCACAGGCTCAGGAGGCACAAGGTCTGCAGGCAGCAGGGAAGGGGCTGCAGCCTCTCGGGCTGTGCTGCCGGGCGCCAGCTGAGCCTCTCCCCAGGGCTGGGGAAGGGGCTGAAATGGGGCCAAGGCTGCACTTTGGCATCTGCTGGCTGGGGCCAGGGGGCTGAACTTGCCATTAATGTTCCATGAAATGTAAAACAAGAGTTGAGGTCGTCTCTGGACTTCATTAACACTTTCAAAAGCCAAGGGGAATATCACATTTGACTGTGGGGCCAGCACAAGTCAGCAGAGAATCTAAAATTTCAGTTCCCACTCCGAAAAGCCCAACAGCTTTATTTCGGTTCTGACTGCCTTTCCCAAAATCAACAGAGACAACCAGTTACTGTGAAAAAAAAGGGCATTGCCAATGAAACCAACTGAAAAGGTTCATTCTGTTCTCTCTGGGGGTATTCACCCTCTTTTGTTTATGCTCAGTCTGTGAATTTCATGGCAGAAAAGGCACTCCTTGAAACCGATCCTTTAACTTCTCAATGCCCCACATTCACATGGTATAGGCTGAACTTCTGGTCTCGGCCTTGGGAAGGACATGGGATGGATCCTGAGCTGGTGTGGCCAGGTGAGTGTTTAACAAAGGAATTACACTGCTTTCCCCCGCAGCTGCACAGTCACAGCCGATTGCGTCTGAAGCAGGAAGTTCCTGAATGGTTCCCAGGAAAATTCCCCCTGCCAACACAACCGGAGTCACTCCTAGAACGTGGTTTTCTTCCAGAGGGAATGTGCCACCTCCTGGCAGCCCTGGGAGCACTCGGACAGACACCCCAGTGGTGTGTGGGGTCTCCCGAAAACCCCCAGCCACGGAGAGCAGCTCCTTTGTGCTCAGGGCTGGGGAAGCCTTCCCTGCACCTCAGCTGGGCTGTGCCCCTGCAAACCCTGACTCCTGCTGCAGCCACTGGAGAGGGGGAAGGAGAGAAACAACGGGAAAGAAAAGCAAACACCCACATTGAGCAGCTCTGCCTTCCTCAGAGAGGAAACACGAGGCTCACTTGAGAGAGGCAGCCAATTCCAGCTCCTTCATCATCCTCTGGGTTCATTGTTCAGGTGGGGTTCTGGTGATGACTGGGGAATTGCAGCTGTGCGTGAGCTGGAAACCCAACTGGAGACTGGGACTCGTAATTCCCCTCCAGTCCCCACAAACTCTTGAAACGCATTGGTTACAGCAGCTGAGAAAACAAAACAAAACAAAACAAAAAACAAACCCAAACGTGCTTCACCTCCGTCCTGTGCGGAAGCAGCAGAATTCCTTGGCAATGGGAGACCCTTTTGTGAAGCTGCTTCTACGGAGAAACAAACGGCCCAACTGTGGAGGAAAGCTGTGGGAAGGTTTAGTTTGGACCCGACATCAGCCTGACTCTGGACTCGCAGAGAGAGGATTCTCTGTAGGTTCGCTGAATGTTTTCCAGGGAACCCGACGCATCTTTGCTGGGAGCTGCACTCTTCAGCGGATCCAGGTGCTGCCCTCTCATGGCAGCGGGAGCCCCGCGGCCGATTCCGTGCAGGAGAGGCCGGATCACACTCCAGGCTTTCACAAACCGCCTCTGATGCTGGTGCTCTGCCTCCCTGGGACCGTGGATAACCTGGAAGGCGTTGCCAAGAAGGGACAAGACTCCCGGAGCTGGGCAGCGGGGTGAGGCTCTCCCAGCACCTGGGAGGACTGATGGAGGACCAATGCCTCCTGGCGGTCCCAGCAATCCCACCGGCGCTGTGGGCATGGTCTGTGCACCTTCCAGAGCCAGCGAGGGCTCCGGCCGCTGGGGTGCCTGGGGAGAGCCCAGAGGGAACCTGGAGCATGCTCGGGTCACCGGCTGGGAATGCTCAGAAACAGGGAGGGCAGGCAAAGGGGCAGAAGGCAAAGGCTGGGGAATGGGGAAAGGGGAAAGGCAGAGGGGGTTCAGGGCCATGGACTGCCCAGGCAGGAGCAACTGGAGTGCTGGGGCAGCTTTGGCCACCGCAGTGTGAGAAGTAAAGCTGTTGGAAAGGGTTCAGAGGAAGGACACGGGGCTGGGGCAGGATCGTGAGGGGACGCCAGTGAGGAGCAGCTGAGGGCGCTGGGATTGTTCAGCTGGAGAAGATGAGACTGAGGTCAGACCTCACCGGGGCTGCAGCTCTGAGCTCTGGGACAGGGACAGGACCCAGGGAACGGCTGGAGCTGTGCTGGGGAGGCTTAGGTTGATATTAGGAAAAAGTTCTTCCCCCAGAGGGTGCTGGGCACTGCCCAGGCTCCCCAGGGAGCCCCGAGGCTCCCAGAGCTCCAGGAGCGTTTGGACTCCACTCTCTTTGTTGGGGTGTCTGTGCAGGGTTGGACTCACGATCCCTGGGGGTCGCTCCCAGCTCAGGCTATTCCATGGTTCTGCTGGCTGACAAAACTGGAGCCCACTGGAGAACTGCTGAAAGCTTCAACTCTGAAAAAACTCCAGACACAGCTGGGACCAGGTGAGAAGGGAAGAACCCAAGTGTAAACCTGACATGGGACTGGAGGAAAACCACAGCCCAGGGCTTGGCAGGATGCAGGGGTGGGGCTGTGCCCCCAGGGCTCTGCTCTCCTCATCCTGGTGCCCTGCTGAAAGATGTGGAGGGACAGATAACTCTGAGCCTTACCACAGAGACAGCCCAGACAAGGCCTTGTCCCTCTGCTCCGACTGCCCCCAGCAGCCCTGCAGGTAGGACAGGCCACCAGCACTGTCACCTGGAGACAAAAACTGTCCCTGGGGTTAAAAATGCTGTAGGAAGTGGGGGAAGCCTGGAGATGGTTTTGTGGAGTACAGACGATGCTGTTGTGCACTCCGGTCCATGATGGTGACAGAAGTGGGGTTGTGGCTGTGAAGGTGCAGAGAGAGCTCATCAGGGCAGTTGTACCAATGCCAAAATATGTAATAGCTGGCCCCAGAAAGAATGAAATTGTCATTTCTGGTGAGAGACAGTTGTGGAATGAGTAAATTAGGCGCAGCCAGGGCCATCTCCAGGCTTTGCCCTTCTGCTTTTTGCAAAGTGTCACCCCCAGAGGCCCCGGGCTGAGCTGCTGTGCTGGCAATGGCAGTGGCATCAAGAGCATTGTGCTCGGTGCCTCCTCTGCTCCCACAAGTCTAAGGCTAAGCCAGGCCCATCTGACCCAGGAGATTGAAAAGAATTGAAGGGAAACAAAGAGAAATTCTAAGCTTTCCTCAGAAACCCATTAAAGTCCCTGTCATTTACTCGGAACACATGAAATAGCCTTTATTACAGGCATTTTGCTGAGCACAAAAGCTACTTCCAATAACACAGGAAGGGAAAAATCATTACAAACTTGCAAGAATCAAGGACCATCTCACAGAATCTCTTTGTCATGAAACAAATTATGAAAGGCTATAAATAGATGACCATTATTAGAACAAGGAGCTCTCTAACTGGGCTCTCTGCACAGGGAATGAACGGCCTCGCTCCCAGCCAGGGGGGAGCTGAGGCAATCAGCAGGTACGTCACAGGCTCTCTAGGGTGCAGGAGAAAGCAGAATTAAAGTCCTTGCCTCCTGCTCCTGAGAATGGGAGAAGCATTTGGAGAAAGAAGTTACTTAAAAGATTGTTAAAAATCTACAAAATACACACAGGGACTCGCCCACCACGGGATGGGACTGAACTTAGTCAAGGTCACACCCTGGCAGTGTCCAAGGCCAGGCTGGATGGGTTTGGAGCAACCTGGGATAGTGGAAGGTGTCCCTGCCCATGGCAGGGGTGGAATGAGATGGTTTAAAGCACCTTCCAACCCAAACCATCCCGGGATTCTGTGGTTCTGTGGTGTCCCTGATGAACAGAACACAGGACAGGAGCTCTGGGCTCACGGAGTCTGGCTGTGCGCTCCAGCTCCTCCACAACCTCCTCCTTGGCTGCTTGAAAAAATGACTCCTCTGATTTTTAGATTTTTTTTTTTAAAATTCCAGCCTAACATATTCATTCCTGCTCATCATGTAATTGAGTTTAAATAGTTCTTTCTCCTTCTGGCTGTTTACTCCTGTGGTATTTCTGTGAGTTACTCATATCTACTTTTAGCCTTCCTGTGGACACAATAAACACAATAAACTCCTTCCATCCCCCCTCTGAGGCAGACCTGCCATCCCTGTGCCATTGCTCCTGGCAGAGTCCCACCCCAGCCTGGATCTGCCCTTCAGTCCCATTTGCATGGCAGGGTGCCCGGGTGAGAGTGGGCATGGCTGCTGTGTGAAGCTGGGCTCAATTGGCAGTAACTGCTTTTTATAGTTTGGTCAAATTTGCAGTAACTACAACAGTCCCACGTTCTTTCCCAGGTTTTTCCTGGAGTTATGGCCTGCAGGACTGACGGTGTTTACTTATATTCCAACTGCCCTGAACAGGTCAGTGGGATCTCCCTGGCTGAGTCCAGGAGAATCATAATGCCAGGATTAAACTCTGAGGACCCTGCTATGGAAATTTTCCAATAAATGGGAATTTTCCAAGGTATGGGAAGCACAGTCAGGGACAGTCTGGGAGCTGCAGGATTTCCAGACCAGGGAGTTGTGCAAACCCCGCCGGATGCTAAGGAAGAAGCTTGAAAAGCTGCCCCACTGGTCCCTGGCTTTGAGGCACTTTTTCCAGTGCTGTTACCTTTCCCTGGGATCTTTAATGCCCATGGGAATTTTGGGGGTTTTCTCCTTGAGCAGGGTGCAATCCTTGCCAGCTGCTCCTGGAGCAGTTTGGGATGTGGTGGTGGTTGAAACGGTTCCACTGGGAGCTGCTGTGTCCAGCCCGGGGCTGAGCTTCGGCAGCGGCCGGGGCTGCGGGGTTTGCCAGAGGCTCAGGCAGCCCCAAGGAACGGGCACGCAGAGGGGCCCGCGGGATCTCCAGTGCTCTGGGCAGGTGCCGTGGAAGCCGTGGGGAGCAGCAGCACCACGCTCACATCAGCTCTTGGTGTCTGCACAGAGCCTTTGGGGCAGCCAGAAGCTCTCCCTGGGGCTGCTGGGTGCTGTGTTTTATGCTCTTTTCAGGCAGGGGAATTCCTGCAGGTCACTCCTCCTGGGGAGGACACACATCAACCCACCACAGCTCACTTTTTTGGGACAACAGAGCTGGAAGGAACCAGCCTGAGGAGAGGCAAACAAAGCCCCATGTCCCTCATGCCACCCTCTGTCCCCCTCCACATGACAAAAATCTTTCAGGCTTTTGAGCCTTCTTTGCCCCAGATGGAAAAGGCCCTTTTGAAGTTCAGAAATGACCTTTTCCATCACTGGCTTGGCTCACTTAGATGGATCCAGTATAGGGAGTCTCTGTGAAAATGAGCAGGGAATAGAGATGTGCAAAGGCAGAGGAGGAAATCTCATAAATCTGCACAGCAATTCATGGAATTTAAGATGCAAAATACGTTAATTCCTACCCTTTTTTTTATCCTTAGAAATTAGAATTTCCAGGCCCCCAGCAGGGCTCTGTAGATGACTGATGCTACTGCTCCTCCACAAACCACATTTGTAATGTTTGCAGCCAGCTCTGCAATTACGGAGCTCTGGAGCCATAATTTGATCATCCTGCTGATGTCTGAAGGCATGGACCAGCTCTGACTGTAAATACCTGGCAGCCATTCCAGCTCTGAGCACCAATGACCCTCACAAGGTCTGCAGGGTCCAGAAGGCTCCAAATCCCATTATTGGGTATTCCCCATCTCCGACTGCTGCACATTAAAAACATTTCAAACAACTCTGACCACTGCTGGTTTCTCTGCTTCTCCTTGCCTGGTGTTTGGTGTTGGGCTGTGGGATGTTTGGATTTCACTTAGGCTGGGGTGGATGCTCCAAAATACAACATCAGTAACACTTTGGGGATGAACAGGAAGATAAAGCAGTGAGGTCTTTGCAGGAGGTCAGACCCTCCCCAGGCTCCAGTGAGATTTGAACTCACGACCCCTGGTTTACTAGACCAGTGCTCTAACCCCTGAGCTATGGAGCCTCTGAAATTTGGGTGCTTTTGCCTCTGCAAACATTTCATATCACAATTTTCTCATAATTCTGGAGTGAAATGGCACCAGCACTGCTGGAATGTGCTGCTCCAAGAATTTTCGATTCTCTTTCCAAACTGCACCAAAACCCATCAGAGTCACAAAAGCACCACCACACCAGGTGACCCTAAACCCAGGATTTACTCTCCTTCAGCTCTTCCCTGTAGGATGGAGGATTCCCTTTTCCCCAACTAAGCAGTTTGGGAAGTTTACGAAGAAATGATGATATTTGGGCTCCTCATAGTTGCTGCACTAATTTATCAAAGAAGGAAAGAAACAGAGGCCATGAAGATGCTCCAAAAGCTGGAGCCCCTCTCAGATGAAGAAATGCTGAGACAGTTGGGATATTCGGCCTGGAGAAGAGCAGGCTCCAAGGTGAGCTCACTGTGGCCTTTCAGTGCCCAAAGGGGCTCCAAGAGAACTGCAAAGGGACTTTCCACAAGGACATGGAGGGACAGGACCCAGGCAATGGCTTCCCACTGCCAGAGGGCAGCGATGGATGGGATATTGGACAGGAATTGTTCCCTGGGAGGGTGGGCAGGCCCTGGCACAGGGTGCCCAGAGCAGCTGTGGCTGCCCCTGGATCCCTGGCAGTGCCCAAGGCCAGGCTGGATGGGGCTGGGAGCAGCCTGGGACAGTGGGAGCTGTCCCTGCCCATGGCATGAGTTTTAAGGTCCCTTCCTACCCAAACCAGTCTGAGATTCTTCTATCCCACTGCTCCCCGCTGGAAATCAGCTCTGTGTTTGTTTTTCCCTCTCAGCTCTTCCAAGATGTCACTGCTTCCTTAGGAGTCCAGGCTTTGGTCTTTCCCTGTTGCCTTTTCCGCCCTTGGAGACCCCTTCAGATGCCACCTGAAGGCTGAACCTGAAGGTCTGTGGGACTGGACACCCCCCAGGCTGAGCTCCCAGCTGGGGATGGGACTGTCACCGAAGCGGGGTGAATGTGGAGAAAGCAAAAATCCCAGGAAACAGAACTTTGGATTTAGCGTTTGGCCAAACACGGAACAATGAGAACCCTGTGGTGCCCAGGAATATCTGTGCAGAAATGTTCAATATGGGCAGTGCCAGAGTGACTGGGAGAATCCTCCTGCAGATCCCCCCTGCATGGTGCTCTGGGCTGGCCCTCGGGGGATTCCTGGGCACGGAGGGAGGAGCTCTGGCCCTGCACAGTCCCTCGGGCACCAAGGCTCAGCTTCCTCACATCCGACAGGCAACTCCTGCAGAGCTGGAATAGAAAAGCCCCGTCTGGAACACCTCAAATTGGAGGGAAGTGTTTGTGGAGAGTGTCAGGCAGTCCAGGAGAGGATGCTGGCTGTGCATTAAACCCTCAGGCACAGAAACGCCTCATGGCAGGGGAAAACGTACAGCAGCAGCTGAAGAGGACTCTGAGTTTCAGGGTCTTAGTGGGAAGATGCACAAAGAGAAAATATAAGTACAAATGGTAAAAGGGTGACTCAGAATAAGCCACATTGTGTCTATTATTCCTGGTCTTTTTTGTGGAAGAAAATTGCTCTCTTTGAAAGAAACCAGAAATTAAGACCATCCATCCTCCCAAGCGTAGCAAAACACAAACCCTCATTAGGTGGGCTGAAAGGCAATTCTCAGGCCTTTATCTGACAAGCTAAGAGCAGGATTCTGTCTGTAGCTTTTAAGAAGAAATGATGAATTACCTGGCATGGGTTCAGTGCCTGAGCTTGGCATTGGATGAACTCACAAAGAAGCTTGAAGCCAATCAAACAACTTTGTACAAACCCTGCTGAAAGCAGCCCTTTGGGGGCACACGGGCAGGACGTGCACCAATAAAATAAAGCTGGAAATAATAATGAACATCCCATGCAGGAACATGTGCTTGGAGCGTGGTTTCCAAGAGCAGCTGGGCTTGGAGCCTGGGAACACATGGCTGAGCCATGAGAGGCTGCCTGGCAGAGGGAAATAATGGAGCAGTTTGATACAGGCTGCGTTCAGACCTTGACTTGAAAAATAACATGGTTTAAATGTGTACTGATGCTGGGAGCACTTTGGTGAGAAATAAATGCTTCTGGTAATGAGAAGTGATGGAGTGGAGGATGGGGAGGGCGGGCTGGTGCTGGAAAGGTTTTGTCCTCGCTCTCCTGAGTGAAACTGCGGCATTTCCCAGTGTCAGTGTGCTCTGAGCACTCGGATGGTTCAGCCTCGGTGTCAGAGCCTTGCAGTGCTTGGAGCCGGCCTGGGAAGGAGCCGGTTCTGCTGCAAAGGCACCAGGAGAGCTCGTGCTGGGCCCTGGCAGCCCTGTGCCCCCCTGGCACTGTCCCCACAGCCCAGGCAGAGCCCCAGAGTGCAGCTTCTGTTTGATCTTTGCCCCAGCCCGGGAGCCTCTCCTGTTTTTCCCTCTCTCCTCAGGGGTGACTGCTGAGGTCTGACCCAGGCACCCTGCCCTGTCCTGTCCCCCAGGCAGGACTGCACCTGCACCCCCAGATGAAGGGCCTGGGGTCTGCAAGGCTGAAAGTTGTTCTATTTTAACCCCTAAGACTCCTGCAAAAATCTTTCTTCCCACTGCCTAGAAGGAAATCTGCCTCCTGCATGTTTGCAGTGAAATCTGGACAAGGGAAGTGAGTCCATCCCAGGATTTCTGTGCCAATCCTCTGCCAGCTGCAGGGAGGACTTTGCCAGGGGCACTGTGGCCATGCAGGAGCAGCAGGGAAGCCCCCCCAAGCCTCCATCTCACCACCCAGACCATGGACCCAAGCACAGCTCTCTGTCTGTGGTGCTGGGGGCTCTTCTGAGCACCTCTGGTGGGAAAGCTGCTGTGGAGAATGAGGAAAAGCAGAAGGAATGATAATGGATAATGAGATGGGAATGGTGATCTGCTTGCTAGGCCCTGGCAGGGCAGCCCAGCTACCAACAGGCTGGATAACAAAGGAACTTGCTCCTGGTGGAATTAATGGAACTGGAACATTTTGTCCTTCCTTAGCCCAGTCCTGATGCAAATTTTGTCCAGGGTCGTTATGAGATGACTGCTAATGAAGGCATCATGAGTTTTCTTGTTCAGTAGGAGCTGGGCTAATGAGAAATCAGGTTTTCATTTGTTTTCCACAATCTGTTTGGGCCTGTGTTTATAGCCAGGTGCTATGCTTTGGCTTCTACCCGAAGAACCACTTGATTATCAAGAAGGTGGGAAGCTCTGCCCCAAAATTTCTACCTGAGGTATTTCTTGAGTTCAAAACCAGCACCAACCTGTCAGCACAAAGCTTCCCACAGCTGCTGGCACAATTCTGCTTTTCTTCTGGAGCAGACCATTCATCGTCTTCCCATGGGGAGGTGCAGAAGTCCTGCTGCTGCTGGAACAGTCCTGGGGAATTTGGCTGCTTGGGCCCTGACACAGAGCCCACCTTGTCCAGGTTAATGACTAAATCAGGATAAAGAGACTGGGGGGAGATGGAAATGACTGTGCGGGTTGAAGAACTCAAAGTTCAGGCAATTGCCCAATTTGGGGATGAAATGTGCATTTCTTGCTCTCTTTATCCCAGCAGGCCCCATCTCACAGAGATGTTTATCCGGCACAGTTGAATTCCCAGTTTCCATAACTGACTTTTGCCCTGGTCAGTCCCATTTTCTGGATGCTCTCTTCTTGTGGAACACGATGGATTTCACTCACCACACTGGTAACATTTAGTTACCAACAGCAAATTCACCTACTCAGTTAAAATTTACCTGTTTAGATGCAACAAACCTAAGTATCATCTGCCTACTTAGGTAACACCTATCCAGGGATAGATCCCAATGCTCATTGCAAATTCCAATCACCACAAAAAGCTCTTTCAGATTGTATCAGACGCTTCCTGGTTCCTTTTTGGACCCAGACTCTTTGAAAACATTGTGGAGTTGTCCCAGTTTTACCTGTGAGCTGAGGAGTCTGAAAAGCAGAACCTGACAGTTCCAATGCCTCTGGTTTTCATGGAAAATAAGAGTTTCCACTGTGTTCTTTGCTTTCACCCAGGGATCAGGGAAATTGCTACAAAGTGGAAATGTTTGTGTACAGCAGATTAGGCATTATGGGCATGAATCACGGATAATCTTTGCGGTCCTCAAGAATATTTTCTGCACAAAAGTCATATAAAGGAAGTCCCAGGACAGCGAGCTCCCGCTGCTCTGGGAAGGCAAAAGGCAGCAATGGGCAGCAATAAAGCAACAACCAAAGCCCAGATGTTTGTTTTCCAGGGGTGGAAACATCCCTCCGGAAGGAACAGCGAGCTTTGCTGGTATTATTTACAGGGTATTTATCTCCAGCAAATGAAAGTGTTACGTCACGTTGGATTTCTGACAAGCCCAGGCTCCCTGGAGCCCAGCCCCACTCAGAACTGGGGATGAGAGGCCACCTCAGCTCCCACACAAAGGCTGGACAATGTGATGGACTCTGGAAAACTCTGCATGAATAAACCCTGGTAATGATTCCACCAAAAGCTCAGAAGCTGCATCCTCTTAATTATAAGAAAGCCGCGAAATCTCAGCAGCATTTTTGATCTGAAGCACGGAGAAGGAAAAACTCATTTCACCCCTGCAGCCATACTTGAAGGATGCCTTTTGATATCCTTCCAGAAGTGAAAAGATGGAATCAGAAGAGCAAATTGACAAAGTTAATCCATTATTACAAGGCGTGGGGTTCCTTCTGGCCTTAAAATGAACCTGGAAATTTGGATTGGCTCCCCCAGGCTCTCCTGACCTGCTGGGCCTCGGGACAGCCCAGTGGCCACCACTGCCTTAAAGTTCCTGCCTTCCTTTAAAGTACCCTTGTAAAGTGTTCTTGGAAGCCAGGAGGAGTTTCCTCAAGCCCTGGGAAAAAAAAGAAAACTGCTCTGCTGGTTGGGGTAAACATGCTGCTCCGAGGGTGCCCGTTGTGTTCCCTGGGCTGAGGGAACAGCAGTTATTTCTGGAATGTGGCTGCCTCTCTTTCAGCTGCTGTAACTTCTCCCTGGAGTCCTCCTCGGATACAAAATTGGTCAAAATTTTACCCTTGACCCGTTCCAGATTAGCAAAGAACAAAATCCAGTTCACTCTGAAGAGCACGTGGAGCTGCTGGTGCCGTGCAGGCCTGAGGAGATCCGCAGGCACAGCTCAAGCTGCCTTTCCAGGAATTTTCAGGAACACTTGTGAAACATAAAGGAGTCGGTATTTCGGTATTTCTGAGTATCCAAGTGCCCAGAAACGGAGGGATTGTGCACAGCTGGAAACCTGCATTGCACAGGCCCAGGCCCGCAGCCTGCCCTGCCACGGGCACCACGGAACTGCCACCAGCCCAGGGCCAGCACTCCCCTGCCACCAGCCCAGGGCCAGCACTCTGGAGAGGGTCTGAGGCGCCCTGGTGTCCAGGAGGGATTGGCAGAGCCTTTGGAGCTCTCTGGCTGGGAATGAAGCCGAGCTGAAGGAGCCCTCAGCACCTGTCAGCTCGGCAGCCCTGCGAGAGGAGGAGGTTTTACTGACAGATGCCCTTAATTACAGATGAGCTGCTGAGCTGCAGCAGCTTAACCACTTGTGAGCCAGGCCAAACTCTGTGGGCTGCAGGAGAAAAATCAGTTTATTGAGTCTCAGTCCTGATGTAATGCTAATCATGAGAGAAGATAGAGAAGTCCTTCCCCATCTGCAGGATAAGGGATGTGGTATGTCAGAGGTTACTGCTGGAAGTGCATAAAAATAGGGATTCACACCCCTGTTGTGGTGTAACTGCTCCAGCAGCAGCCTCTGAGCTGTGCCACTTCAGCCCTGTAAAACACGATATTCCAGGAGCAAATAACAGATATTGCCATGGGCCACCAATCAGACCCAACAGGGTGAATCGGCCAAAGCAGAGCCTGGTGAAACTCCCATGCTGGTCCCTGGCAGCATCACTGCCTCAACTCAGTTAAATTCTCCAAAAATGCAGCTTGCTGGGCTCAGATGGAAGGTTTGGGAATGCACAGCACCACTGACAGCTCAACACCAGGTGCAAACACCAGGAATGCAACAAATGGCAATAACTAATGCAGGAAGGCAGACTTTGGGCTGGAACCTCCTGTGGCATCTGGCAATGTGTCTGCTTTCCTGCACAGCTAAACCAGCAAGGAATGAGAGCCAGAGCGGGGTGAAGGGCTCAGCAATCCTTGGGTACTGCAGAAAATCCTTGGTCCTGGGGCTGGAAATCTGTAAAATCCACCGAGTGAAGCTGAAGGCAGTGACAGAGTCTCCCACTTGCACCGGTGACCTTCGTGCTGCTGCTCCAGAATTCCCAAGGCTTTCCAAGGAGGCAGCAGCACAGCTGGTCCCACACAGAGCTGGGATTGTGACGTGTGTGAGGTTTGCAGGTCAGGAGTGATGCTGAGCACCTCCAGCCGCCCACAGAGAGGGGTCTCTGACACCACTGGACTTCCAGGAGCCTCACTCCAGACTGCCCTGCTGCAGCTGTAACAGCAGGACACACCAAGGCTGCAAAATTAATGCAATTTCCAGAGGAGATTTAAACTTGTCCGCTGCCAGAATCTCATTGGGATGTCAGTGTATCATCCTGAGTGCTCAGACCAAACTCATGGTGGGCAGCAGGAGCACAAACTTCAGGGACAAAAGAGGTGGAATGTGACAACAGGAGGTTGTTTGACCCAAACTGCATCAGGAGACCAGCAGACAAAGCAGCATTTTCTGCTGTGCCCTGGGGAGGATGCATTGACTGCTGCACGGGCAATGCCAAAGCTGATCAGAAGGGTGCGAGACAACACCTTATCTGCAGCAGAAAAGTTAAATGAGCTGAGCAGGTTGGGATTGACTCGATTTTGGGTCCGCCAGAGCTGAACAGTAAAGAGAGGGTCTGTGAATCACAGGCTGTGACTGCAGGGATAACTCACTGGGCCCCATTAGGGACCCTGGGGTACTCACTGGACACCAAGCAGACATAAACCCACTGATTCCTGAACAAATATTTCCACTCTTGCTTACAGCAGCTGCTGCAGATACCATCTTTCCTAACTACTCTCAGGCCAGCAGCAGGAACTTGTGTAGGAGTAAACCAGCTGGAATTCATCCCGACTGCCCAGGGTTGGAAGCAGGACTCTCTTCTGGGTGCCCTCAGGAAGCTCCCGCTGAATCTGTTTCCCATCAGACCCTCTAATAGCACACAGCCTCATCCAGGTCTCACAATGAGCAAAACTCCCTCGGGGTCTCTTGCAGAAGCTGTTGTTCATTTTCTTTCAGGGCACTGCAGAAAACCACCAGGATTTTGCTCTTCTCCTTGGCTCGTACTGTTTGAAAAGGTTCTTCCCCCAGAGGGTGCTGGGCACTGCCCAGGCTCCCCAGGGAATGGTCCCGGCCCCGAGGCTGCCAGAGCTCCAGGAGCGTTTGGACAGCGCTGCCAGGGGTGCCCAGGGTGGGGTTGTTGGGGTGTCTGGGCAGGGACAGGAGCTGCACTGGATGCTTCCTGTGGATCCCTCCAACTGAGGATATTCTATGATTCCAGGATTCTATTAAAAAAAACCTACACAAGCAACTCCAGCATGCCTGGTAGGAATGAAGCAGCTAAAGGGGTGTTTGGTTTATCTCCGTTTTTTCAGTTGGTTGCTCAGAGTTCCATGGTTTCCAAGCGAATCCATCATTAATCCCATAATTTAGGAGGTATCACCCTGCCAGAACCCCCTCAGAGTTTCCATGGCCTGCTCAGTGCTGTCCACACCACTCAGTCTGTGCTCCAGGGGCTCAGGCTTGTCCTCAGTTGGACAAGCAACATCTGGGGACAATAAAATGACATGAAAATCTGTCCCCAGGTTTGAGGAAATGTCCCTCTGAGGGACACATCCACTGCTTTGCCCAGAGCTTATGGAATGTGCTGGCAGCACCCAAAATCCAGGGATTTCACTGCCACTCCCAGGCTGTGGTTTGGGGGACTGTCAGCAAGGACCCGCTGCAGCTGTTTCTCTTTTCTGGTATCCACTGTAAATAAATAAATTTAGTTAAGTAATCAAGTAATTTAGAAGAAGTATGTTAGTAAATAAAGTAATTCAGTGGAATTAATGAGCAAACAAGGACAGCAAATTAAATGGGCCTTACTCATCGTCAGCAGGCTTAAATGATGGGGAAAAGCCAGTGCAGTTCCCTGTGAGAAGGCGAGGAGCAGCCACTGCCCTGCTGTGCTCCTGGTGGGAGCTGGGTTACCCAGGGGGCTGGGGGAGGGTTTTCCTCCGAGGTTGGTACAGCCTGGGCTCTCTGCGGGTGCAGCTCTCAGCTGCAGAAGGAAGGATCAGGCTCACAAATCACAAAATGAACACTCCTGGGTCTGCCAGGTCTGAGTGGCCTGAAAGGATGAGAAAGCCCAGAAATCACTGGTTTGGGGAAGCTGCTACTGGGAAGAAGGTAGCAGGACTTGGGGGGCTGGGGCAGAAGACCCTGAGCTCTCCTAATGGGACTGAGCTTTCGGAAAGGAAAAACTCCGACCAGGAAGGCAGAACTGGAAAAACCCTGAGCAGAAGGGCAGAACTGTCACATTGGCCAGAAGCAGCGCCTGTGCACAGCCATGGGCTCCAGCAGCCAGGGGCAGCTCTGGGGAATATCAAGGGACACAATCTCCTTGCTCTCCTCTCTCAGCAGCCTTTCATACTGAATTCCTTATCAGTCGGTTTTGCCAGCACAGCACAATCAGTGTCTGCACAGCCTGAGTGGGCTGAGCTCCTTGGGAGGCAAGAACTTCCAAACATCCAAGGGCAGAAATCAGCCATGGGAAGTGAGGTCTGCAGGTGGGGTTGGTGAAAGGAACTTTTGCAGAAGCCCTGAAATCAGGTTTGCAGCCCCATCAGAGGTGGGTGATGCCTCAACTCCTTCAGACTCAGAGGCAGGGGAGCAACCGATCAAGCACAGCCCTAAAATTCCCTGCAGTGAGAAACTTGGGAAAGTAAAATGTGATCCTCTTTTCTTCTTTCTTAAGGCAGCACAAGGGTTTATTATTGCATCCCGAAAGAAGGGGCAGGGCAGGGGTGATTAGAGCTGGATTTTCAGGCAGCAGCGGCAGATCCCAGCAGCTGCCCAGAGGGATCAGCCGCCTCCCTAAATAAACCGGCTGCAGACAGGGAGGTTGTTGTCTGAGGCCCAGCAGCTCCACACAGGAGATGTGATGGGGAGAGTGGATTTGCCACACGTACTTCACATCAGCTGAGCCCAACTCTCTGAGCAAAATAAAAACAACACCGAGGAATCCGATCCCTGCGGGATTTTGGCAGCGAATGCGAGCTCAGGCCCCGCGTGTGTGGCCAGAGCTGCTGCTGTGGGGGCGGCCTGGGGGTTCCTGCTCCCGAGGGCTGATGTGGTGTCAGCTCCTGCTGGAGACGGCGTGGGAACTTCTGCTCCAGCGGCAGCGGCCCTCGCACGCTTTCATGGAATTGCCTCATTCCCAAGGGTGCCAGGAGCCTGGGCCCCCCACGTTTGGCAGCAGCTGCCCCGCTGTAAAGTTATCAGCACCAGCTTTGCTCTCTCATGTCACGGCCTGCTCACACAGATTTGTAACATCCTCCTGCAGCCAGGCACAGTTTGCTCTTCTCCTTCGTGCTTTGAGTAACTTTTCATTGCCAGAGGATGTTGGGATTTGCTGCTCAGGGCTGCTCACAGTCCCTGAGTGTGTGGAGCTACCCAGTCCCAGCACAGAGCCCACGGGGGCTGCTGGAGATCACCCCCATCAGAGCTGACCACTGACCTCCCCTCTTCTCCTCCACCTGCCGTCAACCACCAGTCCCTGCCAGGACCTTTATCCTCTCTTCTCTCAATTTCCTTAAAGTTTTGATAAGGATTCTGTCAGAGCCCTTTAGAAAGCCAGGTGGGCTTTATCAGCTGGCTCGCCCTCCGTCCACGTGGAGTCTGTTGGCTTTTCCCAAGGTCTCCGAGGGCTGGGGAAGGATCCTTTTCCCTCAGGGCAGCCGCGTTACCTCTCCTGGAGCGGCTCGTGTCACCTGGGTGCCCACTCACCTGCACCTGAGCCCTGGTTTGTTCCCTCCACGCTCCCCTGGCAGACCTGGGAGCTCGATCAGCCCCGGGAATCTCGAGTCCCCAGCCCTGTTTGGAGCCCCGGCTGGAGACAGGGCGGACAAACCCTTCAGGGACGCTGGGACCCGCGTTGCATGAGCTCCCTGCAGACCCCAGGAGGAGAGTTTGGCAGGGAGTGGAGGGTGCTGGGGGTTTCTCCCTTGCAGCCCCTGTCCCTCCGCAGGGAACAGGGATCTCCCCGGGTGCTCTGCTCCCGGCTGCAGCCTCGGAGCGATCCCGCATCCTTCTGGAGCGCGGGTTCTGCATGGCAGGAGTGCCCTCTAGTGCGGACCCAGAGCGCTCCCTCGCCCCGGCCCCTGCAAAAGGGACCCCAAACCCCACCCCAGCCTCGGACAAAGCCCCCTCCCCATGGACCCTCTGCACTGACCGAGCTGGGAACGCCTTTGGGAATAGCAAGAGGGAAGAGGGGCAGGAGCTGTTGTTTAAAAAGTTGTCCTTTGCTCCGAAAAAAATTCCTGTTATTTTAATAGTTTCCCAATAGGTGTGAGATTCCAGCACTGCTATAGAGAATTCCTTCTAGTTGTTTCAGATTTTCTGGGAGGGAGAACCAGGTGGGAAATGCCTCCCGTCCAGTGTCACTGAAAAGTCGCAAGATGTCCAAACGTGTCACATCCCCAGGCTGTCCCAGTAGACACCCAAATCATCTCCTGAGGGAGAAATTCCCTCTGAGCAGAGCCCAGTTCATGTGGGGAAGCTGCCTGGAAGGGAAGGGGTGGCTGTGCCCCCTGGCATGGCCGCAGGGAGGTGTTTCCCCCTCAGGACCTGACCCCGGAGCGGAGCCAACACAGGAGTTCAGGCAGAGGGAGGTGAAAGCAGCCCTTCCCCACAGAATATGGATGATTTGTCTACACTGAGTTTTGACAATTCCTTCAAGCTCAGTCAGTTTTCAGGGCAAACACTAATTTTTTTTCTCTTTTCTTTTTTTTTTGCTTATAAATCAGAGCAAATCCTACTCTGCTTTCTGTTTCCTGAGCTGTTTCTCGGTGGTTATTTCTAACTCCTGTCCTTATCCAGCTGGGACAAAGCAGAAGTTTAGTCCTGTAGCAGCAGAGGTTGTGTTTGTAGCTGGCAGGAGCTGCCTTGGTCGCAGCCCGGGATGAGGGCTGCTGCTGCATCCCTGGGTGAGCCAATTTCCCTCCGCCTCCTTTGCAAAGTGGGAGAATGGCCCGGTCCCCAAATGGCCCCAAAGTGACTCTCTGCAGCATGAATCCAAGGGCTTCAGCTAAATTCCCTTCAAAAATCCCTAAATGAAGCTGTCCTAAATTATACCACTTAGACTAATATGACAGCGTCCATGCAAATTGCATTTTCCCAGTTGCTGGCTCCTCCTGAATTTGGAAGCATGTTAATTTTCTAGAGCAGCTAAATACTTTCCTCTGATGATTAAAAAATGAATAATAATAGCAGTGCCCGCCTTCCCGAGGCTCATGTAGGACTTAGCAGCAAGAAATTAAACACAGTAGGAAATTCCTTGAAAGAGTTGGAAAACAAATGATTGATACAATCTCGCCCTCCCTCCCGGCTCTGTGATCTGCTTTTAGAATGATTATTAAACACAGGGAAATTCATTTGGTGCTGTAACATGAACAAGACAAATTACAGTCTCTGGAGCTCAGTTAATTGCTAAAGAACACTCTGACCCTCTGTGGGTTCATCAGTTCTGGGAGGTAATAAAGGGAGCACTCACCAGCCTGGGGGGGCTGCAGGACGAGACAGGGCCCCCTCCCTGGGAGCTCGAGGGGAAAGGATGGAAAACTCAGCACCTGCAGTCCCCTCACCGGGCAAAATCCAAGGGTGGGGCTGCCCAGGAGCCGTGGAAGGGATGGGAGGTTGGTGGTCAGATCCCACCCTTGGTTTGCGGGGGCTGCTCTGAAGGGTCTTGGTGAGGCACTGAGGCTTCCGAGGTGGAATTCATGGCCCTAAATCTGGATCTCAGGAGATGATCCAACCTGCCCAGAGCAACACCCAGCAAACCCTGGGGCATTTTCCATTTCCCAGCAGCACCACTCCTTCCCCAGGTTTGCCAGCGCGATCCCAAATCCCACGGCAAGTTGGCTTGGAAAGGTCCCGAGGCTGCCCTAAAACCACTGGATGTTGTGAGGTGATGCTTGGGCCAAATTCAGGTGCTGGTTTGGTTTTTTTGGTGTCATCCCAGAGGTGGAAGTCAGAGATTTGCCTGTGGCCTTGGGATGCTCAGCACAGGCACTTTGCAGCACAGGAGTCATGATAAATTCATGAGCTCTGGCGATGCTGCGTGCGGTGTCACAAACAGAGCCATTGCTCTCTTTTCATCAAAACATGCCAAATTGTTTTTTTTTCTCTTCTTCTTGTTCCCCATTCTATTGTATTAGACTGAGATGTAAAATTATTAATAGAATAGTCCATTAATTTTATGATATTTCATTATTCAATTATTTCCTCCATTATTCTTCCACATTAAATCTGAATAATTTATTCAATGAATTTTGCAAGCAAAATGTTCAATGCATAATTTTCTCCTTTGTTAATATTCTCCCAGTTCTAATTGTCCATGAGAATTTGATCTAATGCTCTCCAGAAGAGCAACCCTAAGACAAAAGACCCGACGCAGAGCTGTGCTCAGCACGACGATGGTGCTGTTCCCATTGAGGCTCTCGGAGCTCAGGGGGCGATGGGAAGGCAGGAGGGAACGGGCTGTACCTGGCACGGGAGCCAGCAGCAGCTCCCACTCCGTGTGAGCAGCGTCTTTCCATCTGGGAAGGGAGTGCGAAGCCTGGAACGGTGGAGCAGGGAAGTGCCCATGAGCTCGACTCCCTTCTCCCAGCAAAGAGCTCTCAGCCCCTTGGGGGCATCAAAACGGGACAGAAACAACCTCTGTCCCACACTGGGTGTCAGAGCTGCGCTGGTCTCCACCGGAAACCCCGGGAAGAGGAGACCTTGGCTCACCAGGCTCCCCTGGGCCACATTCTCCACCCGACTGCAGCCCAGCCCATGCTGGCTCCAACCCCACCTCCTGTCCCTGAGCTCACTCGGGGGCCTTGGGACGTGCTGGGGTTTCCCTTTGCAGCAGGTTGGACTCGCTGGGTTCTGCCCGGCCAGCCCCACCTGTTCTGTGCTCGTGGAGCTGCTGGAATCTGCAGCCTGGGCTGTCCTGTGGAACAGGAGATCCTCACAGAATGTCCTGAGCTGGAGGGACCCACCAGGATTATCCAGTCCAACCCCTGGCCCTGCCCAGACCCCCCCAACAACCCCACCCTGGGCACCCCTGGCAGCGCTGTCCAAACGCTCCTGGAGCTCTGGCAGCCTCGGGGCCGGGACCATTCCCTGGGGAGCCTGGGCAGTGCCCAGCACCCTCTGGGGGAAGAACCTTTCCCTGATACCCAGCCTGAGCCTGCCCTGAATGGATGCAGAGCCCGTGGAAGGTGTTGAGATGTGCAGGAGCCGCTCGGGGGTGCTGGGTACCTCTCACCTCCTGCATGGGCTCTCTTGGGCCAGAGAGCACAGCCTGTGTCCCTGTCCTCCCCAGCCCTTCCCTGGGGACGCAGCGCTGGGCAGTGCTGGTGGAAGGGGCAGGATTAACACCCTCTGAGTTTGGCTCCTGGCAGCCTGGGGCTGCCCAGGGACACCTTGAGCCAGGAGAGAGCAGCTCCTCGTGCTGGTCCTTCAGCCCCTTTGGCTTGGACACCACTCCCAGGGTTGGGATTGTTGGGGTGTCTGTGCAGGGCCAGGGCTTGGGCTGGGTGATCCTGGCAGATCCCTTCCAATCAGGACATTCTGTGGCTCCATGGCTCGGGTCAGGATGGACTCACAGCTCTCAGCTCTGCCTTTCCTACACAAGGAGCCTGAGCAGGTGACAGAGACCTCACCAGGAAGGCAGAACTGAGGCGAGCAATCCCCTGCTCCATCATCAATAACAGCAACAACTCCTTTGCTAACAAGCAGGTGAAGTTTCAGCTGCAGGTAAGGTTTGTTTCCAGTTTTCTGCTGTGCATTTTCCAAAAAAACCCCTCATTTTGCCTGGCATCTGGCACTCACCCGTTTGCTGGGAGAGCTTCCAGTCTGGGACGCAGGGGCTGAGCTGAGAGCGTGGGAGACTGGCAACACGCAGGCTCTCCCTGACACGAGTGAATGAAATGTAGGAAATAGTAAATAAGGAGCTGTTAAGTCAGAATTAACTCTCAAGCCAAAATGTTGGGGAACTTCAGGAATTCACTGTCCTTTCCATGAAAGTGAAAGCCACAGGCATTGCTGGGATGTTTTTAGCAAATATGGGGAACTCTCACAGTTTCTCAAATGAAAATTCAGGCAAACGGAGCCCTTTTTTTTCACTGAAAATCATTGACCAGTCAGTCACCTCCACTGCTCCCTCACCTCAGCTGCCTGGGCTGTTTTAGAGCTGAAATCCAGCGAAAATGGGACACAGTAACCCCGTATTAAGAGCCTCCATGAACTCAGTGCTGGCATCACAGCAGCTCCAGTTCAGGGAACAACATTTTCCCTGCCCATGCCAATAAATCAGCGGCAGGAACAGTGATAAGGGTGGTAAAAATAGAGTTCCCCAAACGTAAGTTTTCCGTGGCTAAAGCTAAAAACTGCTGTTTTCTGAAATAACATCTTGGTGCCACAGCTCAGCAGAACCATATGGACGGTTTCAGCCATTGCAGCTTTCCCAGCAACCCACGGGAACAGAGATTTTCTGATTCACTTGGAAAAACATCCACGGAACCAGAGCTGCTTTGGGTGCCCTCGAGGCAGAGGCACTGGGGACACGACAGTAACGGGGCTGCAGTGAGACCCCGGCGCTGTGGCAGAGCCCGGGGCCCAGTGCAACCCCTGCTCCCCAGGGAGGGAAATGGCACCTGGAGGCTTCCCTGGGCCACGATGTCCCTTGGGGGTTGGCCTTTTGGAGGGGACAAAGCCAGGCCTGTGTCCCTCCAGGCGTCTCTGCTTTCTGCCCAGGTCTGAGCCCTGGCTGCTGCCTCTGCCGTGGTCCCCATGGGGGTTTCTCAGCAGATCTGGGGCTGCCCTGAGCTCTGCAGGGTAGAGAAACTCATTCAGAAAGTGCTCAGTGAGGGGAAAACCCTCCCTGCTGGCAGCCAGTGCTGCCCTGGCGGTGTTTGCAGCCCTGGAGATGCTGGGCTGGGGGAAGGAGAGGGGCAGGAGGAGCCGGGGGGGTTTCACACCCCCGAGGGACCGCAGCGCCTTGGTTGGGTTTGCACTGCTGGGCCAGACTTGCCAGGGCAGCTCTGAAGGTGTTGTCAGGTGCTTGGGCTTCCCCTGCCTTGTCCAAACAGATGCAAAAAATCAGCCAAGGAGAGAATGTTCATTTAAAGGCTTCACACGTTGTCCCTGCCAAAATCAAAGTGTGAGGATTGCAACCAAATTTAGCCCATATGCTACAGGCAGCAGAGATTTTGAGCTAAATTCTCTCAGCAGGAAGCCCCCTGTTTTTAGGAACTATTAAGAAAACACGATGTGTAGATTAAAAATGATATTTTCCATTTGCAACACAGCAACCACCTGAATTCTGCCCTGGCTGCAGGGTCTGAACAGGAAACTGAGAACAAGGGTTTGCAGAGGGCTTTGGGTGGGGATGTCACCTGCACCTCTCAAAAAATCTATCCAAAACTATCTAAAAATAGTTTTCTTACTCAGGTTTAGGTGTGGAGCTCATAACAGGGAAAAAAACCAGCCAAAAAAATTAAGGAGATATTAATTTATTTTTTTAGTATAATTCCACGTGAGGAACAAATGCCATACTGCTGGAAGAGTGGTGTCTGCTGAGCACTGACTGCAGACACAAGGACAGTAAAAGGGAACATGAGCTTTTAAAATTGAAATTGAAAAGCAGAAAACAGACCTGCTACTTATGGTACAGTGCAGAGGGCTTGGGAATCCACCTCGTCCTTTGGAGCCATTAATTATTGCTTAATTAGAGCAAGGAGCATTTGCAGGATATGTGATAGCAGATAATGGCTGATCCTCCAGAGAGACTCGGATCTGGGTCCAGAAATAGCAATCCCTTGCACGAAGGGCAGTGATTTTATTGGGAAAGGGGGAGAAGTGGCTGGTCAAGTTCATGGACAGGGAATATCTTGGTGTGGCAGTGCCAACAGCAATCCCAGGGAATTCAGAGGAATGAAGGAGGAAGGAGGTGACCTGCAGGGGACACGAGGTGACCTGCAGGGGACAGGAGGTGACCTGCAGGAGGATGTCTGGGGACAGGAGGTGACCTGCAGGGGACAAGAGGTGTCCTGCTGGGGGAGGTCTGGAGGATACGAGGTGACCTGCAGGTCTGGCACATCCCCATGGGGGATGGAGAAACCTCCCTTCTCCTTAGCACCATCCTTTAAGGAAGCTGCCACCAAGCACCCCGATTTCTGTGAGATCACCTCGGTTTGGGGCTGGCCCTGGGCTCTGTGGGGCTGGGATGGGGTGAACAGAACACGAGCAGCTCGTTTGGTTTCAGACTCAGCACCAGAGCAAGGGAAACCCTTCCCAAAGTGTCACTGTGGGCACAGTGGTGTCTCCCAGGTGGGTCTGTGGCTGTGGGAAAGGCACAGAGGGCTGGTGTGGCCCCAATGCACAGAGAACATTTGGATTGAGGCCTCCTTAAGGAGAGAAAACAAAAACAAATTCTTGATAGTCACCAAAAAACATCCATCTGGTTATTGAGTCAGACATTTGAGTTGCGAAAGAGCCCTGATTTCCTGCTTTGGGGTACGTGCCTACACTTCTTGCAGTGTTTTAGACGAAGAGGGTGCAGCTCACTTTGTCCCCTCTTTGCTGTCTCCAACCATTTCTTTAACAGGGACCAAGTGTTTCAATCAGTGAAATCCATCCTGTGCCCACAGCTCCTCTGGCAGATTTGGGTTCCCCTCCTGCTGCTCAGGACCCCCCCCCAAACCACCTCCCCCCCCCCAGCTGCCTGTGGAGCTCTGTGTCTGTGCCATCACTGCTCCTTGGACATCCCTTCCTCCCCTGAAGTTTCCTCTGTAATTTATTCAGATCAGCTGTTTAATTGATAAAGATCAGCCACTCCTCTCCCAGTCTGGCTCCAGCACCCCAGTTTTCCATCCCCTGCTGAAGCACAGACCCTTTGTGATCCTCATTGCCCTCCTTGCAGTTTCTGTTCCCCTTTGCAGACCGCAGCCGTCTCTCTCGAGGTTTGAGCAGCGGTTTGTGTGAACATGTGAAACCTCTCTGGAAACACTTGATCAGTTTTTGCCTCAAACCTTTCACAGGTCTCAGTTCCATCGCGAAGGTGGCAACACCACGGCTGCTTTTCAGGATTTCTCCACCTCCCTTCCTGCCAGCTGGAAGCCCTAAAGCACAGTGAAATCCTGACCCACAAATGCAGGATCCAAAGCCTCACTTGGCAATTTCATTACATTTCTCTTGCTCCAGTCCTCAAAGTCACCAAAGTTTTCAGGTTCTCCACTGAACCACCCTCACCTCCCAGTTCTGTGGCAGCAGCAATTCCAGGAGCTCATTCCTGCTTCCTCAGCCAAGGTCACTGATGGATCAGTGTGATCTGCTCCAAGGCTGAGTCCTGAACCCCGCCATGGCCTCCCCAAGCCCCACAGATCCGCTCTCAGCACAGAGTGTGCCTGGTTTTCTCTGGCTCAGTCTTTAGTTCCTTGCAATTCCTGCACTAATCCCCATCTTTGCCAGCTTAAACAAGAGTTTCCCAGGAGGAGCTGTCTCAGCTCCTCTGCTGAAGGCCGGGCTCAGGGATCTGCGTTTCCTTTGCCTGCAGGTCCTGGTGTTTAATCGGGAGAGGGCACTGGGTGAGTCTGTCTTACTCTGTCCTGCATAAACACCTGTCCCGTTCCGTTTTGCTCTCTACCTTCCCTCCTCCCATCTTTCTCTGGAAATTTTGATCTCCCACAGGTTCACACCCCATGGGCCCTGCTGTTTGCACACCGCCTTTTGCAGATCACACAGAATTTCACTCTATTCAGTGCCCTGATTCAGGCTTTCCCCTCGAGCCTGGGGCTGCCCAGTTCCAAACTCTCCTTCACCAGCCTTTTCTAAACCTGATCTGTTATCATGGAGCTGTTGCCCCTCACCATTTTAAGCCCTGATCCCAAGTGACTCTGGCAGCCCCACACCCATCCTCATCCCTCCTACTCACAAACCCAACTCCAGCTTTTCCTTTAGGCTCCCACAGCATGGCAGGATCCTCCTCTGCTCTCCTCACCTCTCCCAGAGAGCCACCTTTGTGGCTCAGCCCTTTGCCCCCACCCTCAGACCTCACCATCACTGCTCTGATCCTTCCTCGGGTTGTTTTTATGGAGGTTTTCCCCATCTACTCTTCCCTTCACCCTCCACTGAGTTGTAAATTCCATGGTTTTGCCCCTTTGGCATAAAAAAATCCTGTATCTCCACATTCAGCTCCCAGAGCTTCTGTGGCCAGCTGACTGCACTAAATAATTTTATTAAATTTCTCCTAACTTTGCCTCTATGAAACGAAGCCCCTATTTACAGGCTTAGTTGTTTGGGATTTTTCCCCCTTCCCTTTAATTCAAACTGAATCAACCCCTGGCCACACAGTCCAAGGTTATTTTCTACAACCACTTCCTCTGTAGGCTCTTCACCCCTTGCCAAAACTATGTCTAAAATAGCATCCACCTTTGATTGCTTCCATGACTAATTGATGAAGAAAGTGGTCATTCCCATCCCCAATTACCTGGCTCCCTCTATTAATGGGATCATTGATCCCCCAACCTGTACCCTGTAAGGTACTGCCTCGCTGCTGTGTTCTGGCCCCCAGAGCTTCCAGTCTGAGCTCTGGAATTGTCCTTACAGAGAGCTTGAATGGATTTGATGCTGACTCTGGCTGTAGGAACACAGATTTAAGGGGAGCTATGAGGGGATCTGCAGTTCAATGTTCATGGAATCCCAGCCTGGTTTGGGGTGGGAGGGACCTTAAAGCCCATCCAGTGCCACCCCTGCCATGGCAGGGACAGCTCCCACTGTCCCAGGCTGCTCCAAGCCCTGTCCAGCCTGGCCTGGGACACTGCCAGGGATCCAGGGGCAGCCACAGCTGCTCTGGGCACCCTGGGCCAGGGCCTGCCCACCCTCCCAGGGAACAATTCCTGCCCAATATCCCATCCATCGCTGCCCTCTGGCACTGGGAAGCCATTCCCTGGGTCCTGTCCCTCCATTCCTGTCCCAAGTCCCTCTCCAGCCTTCTTGCAATCCCTCCTTAGGCCCTGCAAGGTTTCACACTAGAAATGTACCAAAAGCCTGTCCAAATTCCCCAAATCTCCCTAATGCGGCTTTGCCGTCGGCTGGGTGGTTACAGACGAGATTATCCGTGAACAAAACTCACTCACGGATTTCCTGGACAAACCCACCCATTTAGACTGTGCAGGAGCAGTGATTTCCCAGTACGGAGTTTAAACCAACCACTCCTGGGTTTAAATCCCTCAGCCACATTTTCCCGTGCTGGATACAACCACTGGGCACACACAGAGCACACTGGCAGAGGCAGGGCAGGAATCAGCCACTGAATTTTCCCCCTGTCGTCCCTAAATATGACATTTATTAGCAGCAATACCAGAAAAAGATAAAGTTCAGGTACAGTGACCACGGCTGTGTGATTTTAACAGACTCTTAATTTCAGTCTTCCCAATTTAACAGAATTTAAATCACGCTTTAACTTCCCAGTCAAGTGATTTCTATAACCAGAGTGCAAAGCAGAATGAGATGATTATTCCATGTATCCTGAGCCTTGTGGCCCCAGAACTGCCGAAAGGGCACAATTCAGCTTCAACACGGGGCATCTCCTGCCTATCTCCGTATTTTCCAAGTGGTGTTTGAGGCGGACAAAGGTGCGGCAGTGTCCGCACAGAGGCGGTACCTCAAGGACGGAGCTTTAGTGCCCTCCCATCATCCCTGCCCGTGGGAGTCAGGGCGAGCCTCAACACCCCAAAAAAGCTCCGATTTCGGCGGAACTCCGCTCGCCTTTGGACCACTAGAGGGGGGTGCCTGTGCTGCTGTGAGCGCCCGAGCCCGGCGAGCGCTGCCACTTTAAAGCGTTTGTAGATAACACGAAAACATCAAACAGGAACTTGAATCCGTGCTCCCCGGCTGACAAATGGCAAATGAAATATGAAATAAAAGCTGTCAACTAACAAATGTGCTGCTGCTGAGGCTATGGGGAGCTGGGGAACGAGTGACACGCAGGGGAAGGCTCCGGGTGACAGTGGGGAAGGAGCTGGGGGTGACGTGGCACAGAAGGGAGGTGGATTTTAAGCAGAAAAGGTGCCAAAATCCCATAAATTGCCCTGAAAATTCCACTGTCTAAGTGTCCGGTCCTGAGCATCCTGAGGACCTCAAAGTCAGGCTTTTTCCTATGGGCATCCCTCAGGACGGCTCAGCAAAGCTGTCCCCAGGGCTGCAGGGGGACAAGGGGGACGAGGGCAGCTCCAAGGGGCTGTGTCTGTTTGTGGGATCACAGGGGCTCACCCACAGTGATCTTATCAGTGTCCCTTGGTCTTATCAGTGCCCATCCCAGTGTGCAGGGAGGGTCAGGCAGGGCCCAGGCTCTGCCCCGGGCCCAGCAATGGCCCCTGAGGGACGGGCAGGGCCTGAGCCCAGGACTGAGGCAGAACTCCTGCCCTGGGCAGTGCCCAGCCCTGAGCAGAGCCCACAGGGGCTGGGGGGTCTCCTCCCTGGGATGTTCCCAGCCCTCCCGGACACACTCCTGAGTGACTCCAGGGGCCCTGGGGGAGCTCCAGTGGCCTCTCCCAGCCTGAGCACGCTGAGGTTCCGCGTCTGTGGTGGCCCAGCCCGGGGCTGTTCCCGTTTGGGACAGAGGAGGGAGAGAGAACAAGGATGGAGTGAGAGTCGGGGGAGAACTGTTTGTGTGGAGAACAAGTCCCAGATTCCAAAACTGAATGAATTTTCCTCTTGTGGCACCTTCTCCCCCGTTTTATCAAACTCTGAGTCCACCCGGGGATGTCTCTGCCCACCGTGGCACGGGACAGTGGCACCGCCACCCTTGCCACGGGCGGGGAGCTGCTCCCAGGTGCTCCCTGCCACATCCATCCAGCCCTTCCCCGGCTGTCACTTTGTTGTGGGGGATGTACGGCAATTAACGCCTTACACTTGTGACTGTTTCCTGCTTTTTTCCTTTTTCTTTCATATATTATTCATTTTTCCTGCTTGTAGTCGATGTTTGCAAGTCTCCCTGCTTTGAGCTGTGAAGGGAGCACTGGGCTTGAAATGCTTGATGGTGGTGACGTCTGGGCTGCTTTGTGCTCGCTCTGCCTGAGCAGCTCCGTGGGGAAAGGGGGATTGATGGGCCGGGGGGACAGGGGGGGTCCGGGATTCAAACTCCAGCCCGGCCCCTGCATCCCCCCAGCCCAGCCCTGGGAGCGCCCCCAGCCCAGCCCTGCCCAGCCCTGCCCAGCCCAGGCCTTCCTCGGAGCTGCTGGGGAAGGACGAGGCCTGGGTGAGGATTTATTTAATGCTCTCTGCAATTATCTGTCCTAAAAGGCCTCTTGTAATGCAAAATACTCAAGTTTTGTTCAGCCAAAATACAAAAATCTGAGCTCTGTGTCAGAGAATCTCAGAATATCGTGAGCTGGAGGGACCCACCAGGATCAGGGACTCCAACTCCTGGCCCTGCTCAGGACATCCCAACAATCCCACCCTCTGTCCTGTGGCATTGTTTTAGTTTGTTAATTCAATTTGCCTCTCACTCCTGCAATTTTTTTTTTAATCTATCCTTGTGGGATCTACTAACAAACATGGAGAAAGGATTTTAAAAACTTTATTTCCCAAAACTTCCATGAGAATGCACACTTCCACCAGCACCCCAAACAAGCCTCGGGGTGCTGGGATTTCCTGGAGAAGGTTGACCAGACCCCATTTCCAGCCGCAGGTAAAGCTGAGAGCAGAAGGAATATTAATGGCACAGACTCCAATATAACTTTTATTTGGAATCTGCCAGGCAGAGATTTTAAAAATGCAACATCTGAGAAGAAATTTTCCTTTCAGCATTTAAACAATGGTTTGAAATTCAGTTCACACATCAACAGCATCACTTGGAAACAGGACCTGACATTTATTTCACATGGAGCTGCTGAGCTCTGGTGAAAACAGGGACTGGAGAGCAGAGCTGACCACAACTGCATTAAAAAATCTTGCTCTTCAATTTCTGAAACACATGACGTGAGATTTGAAGGGTCTGCCTGCAGTGTTAGACACACTCAATATTCCTGAAAATCTGATTATGGCTCAAGCATCAACATCCTGTTCTTTCAAACAGAGATTGACAGAGAACAGAAGGTTTGCCCAGGGATTTTTAAGGCAGGAATGTGTACAGGGGTGATTCTTGCTTTTGTCAGACAAATGAAACCTTGGATTTCAGCATATTTTGGGCAGTGGGAAGTCAGAGCTGGAAAATTTCTGTGATTTTTCAGAAGAACCAAACCAAAATGCTGCAAAGCACCTTTGTTAATTTGACCAGAACAGGAGAAAAATACCCTCACCAATTCTTTTCCTTCAATAATGGTCTTGGTGTGCTCCTTCCTCTTCCAACCCTCTCTGAAGAGCCTTGGAAGCGCTGATATTCCTATTTGCAATTTTAGTGATATTATCACATTACAGGAGGGGGTTTGCCCATTCTTCCTGAGTTTTGGTCCATGTGTTCATGGCCGGGTGGATGTCCCCAAAACGTCCCCCTGCCCCCCAGGAAGAGCTGATCCCCAACCCCAGGGATGGGGAAATGCCACAAGTCAGGCCCCACAAACTGGTTGGAGAAACCCCCCAGGGGCATTGCCTTGGGCGGGTCTGTCCTGAGGGAGGAATTGTGTCCGAGTGGATCAAATCCCAGCACGTGGAATGGACTGGGATTTTTTTTTGCCATTCCACAGAGATTCAGACCTGTGGGGACCAGACTGCTGTGGTCACCAGGCAGCAGCAAAATCAGATTTTTTTGAAGGATATCAGTTTTATATCTGCATTTTATTCCAGCGGCTTCGCAGCTGTGTAGGAATTTTAAGCAGGATGGAGACTGGAAGGACCTGGCAATGATAATTAATGTGGGAGCTGGGACTTGCCTGTGTGAGAAAACAATAACAGAGTTAAAGCTTTTGGGCTCTGTCTGGAGCAATCTGCAGCCTTGGGATAGTTCTGTGAAAAGGCCTAAAAGATCTTGAGCAGGACATGCTCGGTGTCGTTGTATCCACACGAGAACCAAGGAGAAGGCAAAGCTGCCCTGAACAAAACACAAAAACCCCCAATAAAAATGGAAAAATTTTCTTTTCTGATGGAGAATTGTAATGAGACCAAGAAGTGTGGGGGAGTTTTAAAGGATCCTGGGGTGACAGGCTGAGGGGGTGGAGTAACCGGGGTTTCTCTGGGTGTTTCCCAGCTCTGTGGGGTCACAGGTTTGGGCTTTGCTCTGCTCGACCAAACTGCAGATGCTTCCTGTCTGCTTGGGCTTGTTTTACACAGGACCCGATGCTGGGTTTCACACAGGAGCTCTTGCTCCTAATTCCCATCACCTGCAGGGCAAAATCCAATGGGATGGAGAAGGCACCCGATGACTCTGACCCGAAAAGTCCTCAAAATGGAGCAGCAGCGCAGCACTGGAGGGATTCAAAGCCACTTTGCCATTGTTGCAAGAAGCCTGGAGGGGAAAAATCAGCCTTTGACAGAGGCTTGGCTTGGGTTGAGGCACGGCCCGGATCCTCAGGCCCCATCAAGGAAGGTGTGATGGCAAAAATGGGTTCTCCTCTATGGGGGGAGCCAAATCTTTTCATATTAATGATCACCAGGGTTTTGTGCTCAGTGCAGACGTGCCTGGAACTACAGAAACAGCTCCAGGGAGTTGCAAGGTGTACAAAAAAATTACATTAGAAACTGTCCAAATTGGAATAATTTAAAGAGAGTTAAAAAAGGGCATTCAAGAATAGACTTGTTCTAAATGTCTCCATGCTGATTCCTCTGCCTTCAAATGTGAGGTACAGGTATTTGTGGAGTTAGAAGTAGGTCAGTTATTTTTGTCACTCATTATTACTTGTGAAAAATGTGTGTAGCAAACGTACCAACATTCTGTAGCAGCTGAATTTGGGACGCTGGCATTTCTCTTACACGTTTTTAGGGTATAAATGACACGATTTCCTCGTTGCAGTGTAAAAGGCAGTGATTCCCAGAGTCTGGCCCTGCAAAACCCCGCTCTGCTGTCCTGGAAGTGCCTCTGAGAATCCCTGGGTCAGTTTGGAGCCTCAGGGGCGCTGAGGGCACCTTCCTGGGGCTCGGTGAGTTTGGGTCTCACGTGGGCCACAGGATTGGGTTTTTTGCTGGTATTTATGGCAGCGTGTTTGGCCACACAAAGCACAAGGGGCTCGGGGGCTCCTGCAAGGGCAGGGGCAGTGTCCTGGCTGGAGACACCTCCTTGTGCTTCAGAGGAACCTCTGGAGTCAGCAGAGAGACTTCCCAGGGTCAGGGAATATCCTGAGGGGATGTCCTTGGAAGGGACTCACAGGATCACCCAGTCCAACCCCAGCCCTGCCCAGACCCCCCAACAACCCCACCCTGGGCACCCCTGGCAGCGCTGTCCAAACGCTCCTGGAGCTCTGGCAGCCTCAGGGCCGGGACCATTCCCTGGGGAGCCTGGGCAGTGCCCAGCACCCTCTGGGGGAAGAACCTTTCCCTGCTCTCCAGCCTGAGCCTGCCCTGGCCCAGCTGCAGCCGCTCCCTGGCTCCTGTCCCTGTCCCAGGAGCAGAGATTGGAGCTGTCCCTCCACTGCCCCTTGGGAGGAGCTGCAATTCCCCTCAGTCTCCCCTTCTCCAGCTGGACAATCCTCAGCCGCTCCTGCCATGGCCCCCGCGACCCTTCCCCACCCCCTGTCCCTCCTTCGGGCACTCTCCAACACCTTTGGATCCTTCTCACTTCGTGGTGCCCAGAACTGCCCCAGGGCTCAGGGTGAGGCCGCCCCAGCCCAGAGCAGAGCGGGACAGTCCCTCGCTGGTGTCCCCAGGACAGGGCTGGCCACCCTCAGAGGGAATGCCCTGCTCTGGAGCGGGCAGGACGTGCTCCGGGCGGGATTGCTGTCTCTGGGCTCGGGCTGCATGTGGACATTCACCTGTTGGTGAGAGGGAGGTGGGCAGAGCCCCAAGCAGCCCAGGGATGCCCGCGGTGCCAGCCGGGCTTGAGGCACACCCAGGGAGGCTCCAGCGGCCATGTCCAGTGGCAATTCCCAAATGTCGGCCCACTGCAGAGGCCTGGGTTTGGCTGGAAAATTCCTGGCATGGTCCTCTAAAGTGGGGCTCAGCAGAGGGTGGGAACAGCTCTTGGAAGGGCTGCTGCTCCCTGGACCTCCACAGAGCAGACGGGGCCGGAGGTTTGTCCCCAAGGTGGCCGGGAGGTCCCATGAAATTCCAGGCCTTGGTGGGATGAGCTGGGAGCCTGGACAGAGCGGGATTGAAACAGCAGCTGGGCAGGGCTCAGGATAAAGGAACCCTATGGGGACAGTGGCTCTTAGTTCCTGCTTTTTTCCACACGCTGGGTCATCTTCCAGCGTCCCTGCCTTGGAGGGGAAACCGCTTCTCTGTGCTCACACAGGAAAAGAGGAATTTTTTTCTTGGGAAAGAAAATGTTTTTCTCGGGAAAGAGAAATTTTTGCTCAGTTTTTGACTTTAAAATACAAGAGATGCCAACTCTGGGATTGTGTCCTGGGTTAGGAATATCCCGATGGAGAGCTCCCTCTTGCTCTCCAACTGTGTTTGCTTCCAGCACTGCAAACATGGAATATTCCAGCAAGAACAGAGGCACCTCTGGGTGCAGAATATTCACAGAACTGGAAATGCCTGGGGGAGGGCCAGGTCACCCCCAGGGTATCAGTGGGATTTCCCTCAGGCTCTTTGGGGCGGGTGGGGATGGGGAGGGAGGGTCTGTTCCCGCATCCAGGTCTCGTTTCGCAGGAGCGAAGTGGCTGTTCCGTTGCTGTCTCTGTGCTGACAACGTTCACCACTGCTCAAAAGAAGATTTTAGCTGTTTTTCACGCAAAATGAAGAATTTTTCCTCACTTCCTCCTTTCAAGTAATTTCTTGGGACTTTTCTTCTTCCTTGGAGAAAGAGACAAAAAGGAAAAAAACCCCAAATAAAAGCGTTTCCTGCATCTTGCACTGCAGCCTGTGAAAATCCTGGCCCCGAGGCTAAATTGTGACGCTGAGTCCCTCTGAGTGATCATTTACTGCATTTTCTTCCGGGAGTTTTAAATTTCATGTCATTCAACTTCAGAGAATATTCTTTTTGCTGTTCCAAACATGAAAATAATGAATCAGAAAATTCCTTCTTTCCTCCAGCCCATTCATTATTTCCCATTCCCTTTCCTGGTCCCCACCTCTTTTTCTCTCCTTCCAAACTTAATACCCCCCACCTTTGAAGTCTCTTCCCCAGAGCCCCGTTCTCTCTCCCTAATACCTGTTTTCAGAGGGAGTTCTGCCATTCAGAGGTGCCTAAGGCTGATCCTCAAAGAGGTTTAAACATCCAAATTCCACCGAAATTGAGGCGAATGAGCTTTCTAAATGCTTTTGAAAAGCCGGGGCTTGTACTGCTCCATTAGGTGCATTTGAAAGCCCGGGACTGAATGCAGCCGCGGGGATGACACGCAGACAATCTGGGCAATGGTTTTAGGACGTCCTTTGGATTTATTTTATTTTTTCCCCCCACTTTTTCCAAAAAAAGGTCAGTCAAAAGGCATTTAGAGAAAATCATGGAGTCCATTCGGATAACGCTCTCGAAGTGAATCTGTAATTTCCCTCTAACAACTGCGCATGAAAAATTCTTTGAAATATTCCCTCACTTAAAAAGCAGAAAAGTTGTCCAAAACCTGAGAAATGGCACACAAAGTGAGTGATTTGTCTCACCAGGCAAATGCAGCTTTTGCTGTTGAGCAAGTGAGAGCTTGTGAGTGCTGGTGCTCGGTGCCTTTATCAGCCCATGGGCTCCATTATCCCTCTGAAATCTCCCATTCCTGAATATTTTCATCTCTCAATTTCCCCTTTCCTGTTTGGACCATTCCACTCATCTGATTTGTTATTAATATGTCTGAGAAGGAGAAGTTTCACTTATTTTTGAGACTTTTGCGCCTCTGTCAAGGTCAGTGGTTGTACAGCGCCAGCAAGAACTCAATTTGGCTGAGGATAAAATATGTATTTTTATTTATTTCCAAACTCAGGGAAAATCCTGGGTGTTCCAGTCAGTGGTAACCAAACCCCAATTAAACCCACACGGTCAGAAGGAGAGCAAAAAACAAAAGGAGATTTACAGTGCTGCAGGAAGAAAATATTCCAACAAAGCCCGAGGTGCAGGATTGAGGAGGGAACATCACCTGCATGAGAAAGGAAACCCGGAGTTCCTTTATCTGAGCAGGAAAGCAGCACTCCCGTTAATTATGTAGGAATTGTAGGAATCCCGCTTCCCTTGTGCCTCTGTCCTAGGAAACCTCCACAAAAGGTGCCACCTTCCTAAAGCTTTGGCAAATCCCTGCTGCCCCCGGCTTAAAACTGGAAATTGCAGCTTGGAAAAAAAAAAAGAACAAAAAAAGGAGGGTGAGGGGGTGCAGGGGGATTGAGGAGGTGCAGGGGAATAGAGGAAAACTTTCTGGAATCAAACTCTCTTTTAGCATTTTTTCCTGTGGTTTTTGCTTTGCTGGCAAAAAATCTCTCCCCAGCAAGGCCCCGAGCTCCGGGCATGTGGGATGAGCCGGGGGCCGAGAAGGGCTCGGGGGACAAAAATTCATCCCCTTGCCCTGCCCTGTCCCAGGAGGGAGGAGAGGGGCTGGGGCACCCTCGGTGTGCCACCCAGAGCCCGGGACAGGGGATGGGGAGCGATGGCACCAGCAAGGGAAGGTCATTTGTGGGCATTGGCACCACGGGAATTCACTCAGCAGCACTGCAGGGAGGAGCTGGGCACACTCGGAATTCCGGGTGGATCTTTATCCCCGTTCCCCAGCTCCAGCCCTGTGTGGCTTGGAACACGACGTGTCCTTCTGTTGGGCTTGCAGGGAGGCAAAACCTGACTGGAATCCCTGTTTCTGCCGTGGGTTTCAAAACTCAAGGCAGAGCAGGCTGATTGCAGGCAGCAGCCCTGGTTTCCAGGCCGGGCTTTGCTTCGCTGCAGCTCCACAAACCATTTTTAATAACCGAGATGAAACATCAGCCTGTGACCCATCACATCATATTGCATCAGTCAAATTGTGTTACATCCAATAATAAACTCCTGCCACTGATGTTACCCAACATGACAGGCCAAATATAAACCTAGAGCTGGAGAATTCAAAGAAAAGTACAGTTTTGATAAGCCAAGATCTTAAAAATATCTGAGCTGCTTTTGATGGGGATTCGTAGATTTATTCTGAAGTCTAAAACCCTTGGAGAAATCGGCCTGGCTGTGAGCAGGAATATTTTTCTAGACAGTTTGGAGGATATGTGTCCTATAATTGCTTTTAAAATAAACTTCAGCTACTGTTTCCACAAAAACAGCAATTCCTGCCATGAAGTGGGTTGTGAAAAAACAACAAGAAAAGCAGGACCTAAAACTCCCTCCTGGAATTTAGGCTGGTGTTATCTGGATTAATAATCAACTAATAATGACTCCAAATATCTGGTTTCAGGGTGCTCCAGAGTGAATTCTGTTGTTGGAAACTGTGTATCT
>VYZT01058774.1:0-28273 GCA_013400735.1 Pomatostomus ruficeps | reverse complement strand
CTGATGACACACATTTCTTAATAAGACAAATGACAGTATAATCAGGCAATCTGTAATTTTTAATTTGAATTATCTTTCACTGTCCTTCCAACAAGGGGATTATCTGTTTGAAACGGTATTGAAATTGGTCTCAAAAAAGAAGTATTATCAGTGTTGGCATTTCGCTTACTGCTGTTATCTACTTTCACTCACTGCTGTTTTCTACTTATGCTCCCTTATTCTTGGCCTAGCCTATTAAATAGATGCTTTTCAGAAAAAGCAGTTAATATTATTAACTCTCTACANTCAGAAAAAGCAGTTAATATTATTAACTCTCTACAGATCCTTTATTTAGTTAGGAATGGTTAATTAGCTGATCTAAATCAATAGTGCTACATTAATCGCAGCCAAAGTATGTACATTTTCTGCCTGGTTACCTTCAGACCATCATGACCACCATGACAGTAAATCAGATATGTATTATTGGTAAAACAGAGTACATCAGGATATGTAATCTTACTGCGATTTCAGAAAAAACTATAAGGCAACTTTCAGAACATACAGAATATATGGAATCTGTTTTAAGAAGGAATATTTTTGTTGGTTTTTTCCATATTTTAAGTGTTCCTTCACACAGCTCTCTTATCTTACTGTTTTAATAATTTCTTTTCACCTATCAAGCTTCTTATCATAGAAGCATTTGAAGATTTTAGCAATATATGTAGTCAAAAATATATAAAAAGACCCAGATAAGGACGTAAGAAACCTAAAGTGGCAAGCATTCACATGGTTATTGTCACGAATGTGTTGCAAATGACAGCACGGAAGTGCAAAAAAGATGAATGTAAAAATTCTCTCCCAGGCAATGGTGTGGCTGTGTTGGATGTCTTTTTCCTAAGGAATTTTTCTGGGAGTAAAGGCAACAGTATGTTTTACTTTTATAACTTAGCTATCTCTAAATGTTTGTGTCAGTCAAGTCTCCCCTGAGCATTTTTGAGTGCCTTTGGTCAGATTTAGACAAAAGTGACACAGGCATCAATGATAACAGCTCTTGCAGATGCACTTAAAGTAGAGCAAAGAATAAAATACAAATCAGTGCTCCAGTGACTCACTGCCAGGATGCAGCAGGAATGTAGTTTGCCTTTAGAAACTGAAAACCTACAGAGAAAATTTCTCATTTTAGGACAAATCTTAATATGAGTGCAATATTCCAAGATACAGAATAATGCAAGCATGAAACAGAAACCACAAGAAATAGTGACTTACTACTCATGGAGCTGGATGCTTTAGAAATGTGGAAATTTTGAAGGTGGCTAATGTCTTGGGTGGAAGGTACACTTTACAGAGAACTTAGAGGTCCTCTGAAAAGAGACAAATCCAAGTGTCGCAGGTCCAGTATTTCGACTAATGAAAGTGAGGTGATGACTAGATACACCAACCATGGAAAACAATAACAAAGTTTAGAGCAGGCAGTAGGTTACCACAGGCTTCTAGGCAAGACAGAATAATACCAGGACATTTATTACTGTCTGAACTGTGGTCTGTTGGAATTATCTACCTAACATTCTAATACATATTCATTAATTTCACTACCTGACTATCTCAGGTATCTTTTAGATCTATCTTTTAGAAATCATTTTCTGTGCAACAAAATATTTGGTTAGGGAACTGCCATTATTTGGTAGCAGAAACAGAAAAGCACCTCAGACTCAGTCTGAGCAGCTGAAGCTGCTGGTTTTGCTGTTGCCACCCAGAATGTAGCTCTCACTGACTCTGTTGTCAGGCTTGGATTAGAAAATAGATCCTAAAGTCCCTGGCAAACTAAGTTAAATTGTTTCCAGTTCATGTCCAAAAGTCTCTGAAGCTGATGGAGAACATACTTGATCTGACAATTCAGCATCAACAAGTTTGGTTCAGGACAATATGTACTTCTTCTGTAGTGTTTTAGTGACAAAAGCCTACAGATGAGTCATACTGACATGACACTGCGTTCTTTATCCCCAGCAGTACACATTTCAGTGCTGGAAAAGTAGTTGCTAGAAGTGTTTCATTAGACAAACGTGTATCTGCTTTCTTCCTTGTTGCTGCCTTTGTGAGACGTTATAATGCTGTCAGATGTGAAAAGTGATTTGTCTGCCGTCAAAACAGTCCAGACTTCAGAGCAAGATCAAATTTGTACCTAATGCAAGTTTTGAGACTTTATCCCATATTTGCTTTTAGAAATATTTGCAGGGGACAAAACCTGTTATGGCTCCTGCAGTTTCATTTACACGGTTCACTAAGAGAAAAATAATACTGCATTAAAAAGACTCATGGACTAAGTTGTCTGCCAAAGCAAACACTGTGGTCTTAGGTACTGGAAATAAGCCTTCAGAATGCACTCTATAATTACAACAGACTGAGCAATAGACCTGTAAGAGGGTACATGAACATTTCCAAATGCCAAGTCCTGAGAAAAGCTGTGAAATGTCATCATTCAGTTCACCTCAGTAGACAAAGAAAATCCAGACCTTTGATGACCCCTGGTGAATAAACTAAGCACTGCATTTAAATTATAAGTCACAATGTACTTGGGAGAATAGTTCAATGCTCACTATCATCAAAAAACCAAAGAAAAGCAATACAAAAAGGACATATTCTTTTATTACATACCAAAGAAAACAGCTCTTCTGCCTCTGGACTGGCATCAGAACTGAGAGATGTACAAGATAGTGTAATATCTTAAACAGGTTTAATCTAATGAACCACATTCCTAGATCCATGAAAAAAAATAGTCAAGCTATCAGATGAAAATTATTTTACTGTACAAATGCTATTTTTCTTTTATGACCCAGGGAAGAGGAATCTTTAAACAGTACGGTAGTCATGAGGAGAATCCAGACACTTTCTGCACTGTCTGACATTGCTTAGGGCGCTGAGAAAGTTCCTACTGTTCCTTTCCACAATAGCTCTTTCTGCAAACACTCTGTGCTAAGCCTGTGTTCAGTTCTTCCTTTTGGAGTCATGTATTAATGATGGGCAGCCCTTCATCAAGCCAACTCAGTGACTCGGCATTCCTCCGGATAATAGTTCAGGGTATAGAATTATTTATCTCTTTTTCTTTAAATACACCAATTCCTACAATGACTAAGATAACACACAATATAAAGTCCCCTTTAAAAGGAAAGCAGGATGTAGGCTGTTGCCTCGCACCAGCCACAGTAAACATTGGAATTTTTTACCCTATGTCTGAAATGTTAAATTAATTTTTTAATATTATTTTAAAGAAAGAAGCTGAAATTTGTTAATTAATTACATACAACTGTTATTTCATCATGGGAATGCTTATAAAGTAGAAAGTGTATATCCTAGACACATCCATAAAAGTAAAAATTATGTCTGTTTTATAGCTAAGATAAATAATTTATTATGGGTAAGCAATATGTGTACCATACAGACCAGATGTAGACATTTCTCCACCGTTCCTGGTCTTTTGGCAGTGAAATCTGGCACATGTGTGGGAGACACAAGATAACTGCGAACTTTGAGCTGAAGTGAAGGATATTTTTACAACCCAATGAAAGGGAGAGCATTAAATCACCAGAGTTGAGACATAACACTTCTATTTACCAGTTATAAAATTTATCAATAACATTCCAACTATTAAAGGAACTGAAGAATTTCTTAGTGTGGCGTAACATTTTTGCAGGCAATTCTGAGTTTCACACATGGTTTAAATTCCCTGTCTCTCTCTTCTCCATCATCTTAGACTTCAGTCTAACAAAGCCAGACAAATTTATTTCTGACCAGGAATTTCAGAAATGTTACAGAGAACAAAGTATTTCTTGGAAAATCATGGGATTAATCAATTTGTTTAGAAAAGCAGGACCTGGGAAAGGTGAAGGGTCACTTGCAGCTCCAACAGATGCTGCAAAAAGCCTGGAAGATGCTGTTTTCTCCTACCGAGCAGCTATTTTCCAGAGAAGGAATGCAGGCAGAGATGGGAAAGCGACTATCCCTGAAATGGCAGGAGAAAAGCATATTCCCTTCTAACTCTGCTGAACCACAGAAAGGAGTGTCAGGACAGTGAGTTTCCCACATTTCTTAAGGAAGCTAGGCTTGCTTTGCACCCTTCTTCTAGGTGTTCACCAGTTAAAAGAGGGCAGCTCTAGAGAACTCAAGAATCTTGTATTTCTTCAAAACTTATTAAAATACAGCATTTTGGTCACTATTTGGGACAAAAATGGTTTCAGGTTCAGAAAACCATGGCGTCAAGAATTAACAACTGAAGCCAGCTACAAATATAAAAGAAACTTTTCTCCATCAGGCTAATCTGCCAGCTTTGATTAACCATCATGTGTCCTTCAGCTGTGAGGGACAATTCAAAGGCAGCCTGTGATACTATATATTTATATCTTGGGCTGACACTTAACATTTTAGGTTATAGTGACATGTGATTCAACATTATGTGTGAAAGTGTTACAAGAAAACCCTGCCACTATTCTGAGGAACAAATCAATAATATAATAGGGGTGATAAAGAAACCTCTTGCCACATTTAATGGTTGTTTTTTCAACCTAAATCAGTACATTATGTAACTGAAAGCACTGACCTAATACCTGGCAGTGGTACTAACATAATGAAAAGGGAAAGTAAGGGCCTCAGGAAAGTACCTTTTCAGTCAAAACACAAAACTGTGTTATTGTCTGGTCAGTGGTTTAGGATACAGATACACCACAGAGAATATGCAATCTGCATAATTAATTTACATTGCTAGATACTGGATCACCTGAGGATGCCAGTGAAATCAGTGAAAATACAGATCTTTGCAGCTTTTCTCTACAGGCAGGAGAAAGGTAAAATACTTCGAGATACATACACAGGAAAAAACAGAGGGATTCAACCGGTTCTCATTGCTGTCCTCACCAAAATATTTCACCACATTTAAATGAAATAAGCATTGCAGCCCAGTGCCATTAAATAAGGCCTTAAAGACTGGGTGATCCTCAACACATATTTTTTAGATTTGTATCTGATCACACATAGAAGTTTTCTTCGTGTGCCAAATAAACTGCGATCTGACTTTTATACAGACTGTTTGTTATACACACCAGAAACTGTTTTGAGTTTCTCTGAGAAACAATCCTCTAGCAAGAGGATTTAATATTATCTGATTGCTCGTTAAGGCAGCCATTACCCTGAATAGATGCTAGGCCTCTTACAGCTAGAAAGAGTTTTTTGTTGTAACTTGACAGTAGGTTTATTGAATTAAATGTGTCTGAGATACAAGCTATTTGTATTACTTCACATGACTTCTGTAGATCAGTTTTAGCTTTTTCTTTGTAGCCCACTGTGAAAAGAATAGTAGTGTTCCCCAAATTTCTTTTATAGTGTGCTCTTCTTGGTGAAGAAAAGTAGAATGTAATACTTCAATCATATATACGATTCCTTTCTCTGAAACTTCTGGAGAATCAAAAGTGGGAAAAAAATGTTTTTGCAAATGGAGCCCTACTTATCTTACCAATTGCCAGCCTTCAGGGCAGTGTGAAAGATGTGTAGGTGTTAGAAGTTTATTTGCCTGATCTCACAAACTGAAAGGGACACTGTCAGACTAAGCCCGTATTTTTAAAAATCTTTTGTAAAAAACTTCCATGAAAAAAATACTTTTTATTTGGACCATTTTTGATGGCTCTCTCTTTTTCTTTTTTGTTCAATTAGAACAATAAATGCAGACCATGCAGGCTCATTTTTGGGTGCATTCCTTTTAACATGCTGTCTCATGTGGTAATACGATATTGTGGCACTGAGCTGAAATCCCCTGCAGGAATATGCTTACTTTCAATGCACTCTACTGTACAAAACGTTTACCAACATTTTAAAATATTAAATACTATTTATAATTAATCCCCAAATGTTAACGCATTTTTGTTACAAGTGTAATTTTTTATCCTTTAAACTAACAAAGAGAGAAAGATTCCTTTTCACTATTGTAATAAATTTCATCCTAATTTATTACCCTAATCCCCTCATTATTGATATCAGTTTCCCCTGCTGATTGTACAAAACTTGTAGAGAAAACTTAAAAGGGATAAGAAAATTTAATTGAAAAAATATAATAATTAGTGGTTTGCTTCAATAGCTGCTTTTAATACGCAAAATTACTCCATGTGTTTTCCATTCTTCCCCTTCTTTTTAAAGCTTGCTCCCGCTCAAGCCTTTCTTAAAGTATCTGGATTTTTTTAATACTATATAAATGACAATAAGGTCCTAAAAAGACAGACAAGCAATGCAACTAAATGAATTTTGAGATACCATGATAAGATGATGATGATGATTTTTTTCTCTTTTTTTCAGGTGCAACATTCTACTTGCAGCTCCAGGATAAAATCAAAAGTCAGTTGCAGTAATTCCAAACAGATTACAGTAAATTTGCATATGCCAAGCGATACAGTTTCCTATGATGGCGTTATTGCTCACGCAGAAGACACCTGTATTCCAAGAATGAAACATTCTTGGAATACAGATAATAAACCGTCTTGTAGCTCTCTAGGACATTGTTATTATATCCACCAGTGAGATATCGTCAAGTATATTTTTTCATGTGATGCGTGCCAAATTTTAAGTCAGTGACTTCCATACATTATCTAAATGCTTTTCAGAAATCAACCTTGAAATTTGATGATATTTTTTTCTGAAGAAAGAACATTCCAGAGATGCAGAGCAATATTCCAGGTAGATGTTTATCTTTCAGGTTGTATAAGACCTTGAGCAACCTGGTCTAGTGGAAGGTATCCTTGCCCATGGCAGGAAGGTTGGGACTAGATGGTCTTTAATGTCCCTTCCAACCCTTAACATTTTATTACTCTATGATTCTATGATTGTATGATTTAGAATAAGATTTGGATTCAACCTTAAGCCTGCATAAATCATTCAGTATGTAAAAGAATGCTTTAAAAGTTCAATCTCTATCATTCAGGTTTGTTTTCATGACATTTAAACCTACAAAGATATGGGAGACTGTAAACCTAGTTTGAGAATTCATTACAGGCTGCAGAATGACTCAGATACTATAGGATCACTGATGTACATCACATTTATCAGTATTAATTTGTATAAATTGGACCTTCAAAAGGATAGAAGAATGGGAGGATATGAAGACTGAAGGTACATATCATGGGTGGGGCTAAACCTCTTGTTCAAATCTCCCATTAAAAGTCTTTATCAATGAAAAAGCAATGTCCCAGATTTTAGGGAAAAAAGCAAAGCAAATCAAGACAACAAATTTAGAGATATCTGTGTCTTCTGAAGGGATGACATGAGGTGAAAAAAGCCTCCCAGAGTCAGTAGTAGTGTAAGAGGGAGTCATGACACACTAGTACGATTGCTTTGTTTCACCCTGTAGAGAATACAACTGGATGCCAAACCCCTTCACTACCTTTTCTTTGAGAAGAGTGAAAATTTAGTTCTTCATTCTTGTTCCTCTTTTCTCTGGTCTCCCTTGAAGGAATAGATAGTATTTCCCCCTTTATTGTACCTTTTAACCTGGACATTCTTACTATTGCCTTACCACTTGTGTTTTTCAAAACAAGTGTTTTAACAATTTTATTTAAATGGCTGGAGAAAGGGGCCAACAGGAACCTCATTCAGTTTAACAAAAGGGATTCCAGATGCTGCACCTGGGGAGCAATAACCCTGTGAACCAACAGTGGCTCGGCCAGAAAGGCCCAGGAGGAACAGGGGCCAGCAGGGAGTGCCCCCGTGCCAGCTGGGGTCACTGGGGGTGCTGCCAGCAGGACAGGGAGGGATCCCACCCTCTCTCCTGCCCAGTGGGGCCACACCTGGAGTGCTGTGCCCAGCTCTGGGCTCTCCAGCCTGGGAGAGATGAGGAACTACTGGGGAGAGCCCAGGGAAGAGCCACAAACACAGTGAAGGAACTGGAGTCTCTCTCCTATGAGGGAAAGCTGAGAGAGCTGGGACAGTTCTCCCTGGAAAAGGCTCAGGGGCACCAGACTCACCACAGAACCTCAGAAACTGGGGGTTAAGGCCACCAAAAGACGTCTGACACACCGTGGGGCGAGGGCTTTCCTCTCTGGGGTGTTTGTTGTGCTCACCAGGTGACAGCCGGGTGCTACAGGCTCCTGTACTCGCACACTTGGCCCAATGTGCGGCCTTCAGCAGGATCCTGGCCCTGCACTGGCAGCATCCCACAGCACCTCTGAGGGCTCCCAGCCTCTTCCTCCTGCCTGACCGCCTCCTGCAGGTACCTTGTGCCAGCCTGAGTCCCTCTGGCAGGGCGGGAGCAGTGTGCAAGGGGGGTTTCTCCTGGAAGGGGGGGCAGCGTGCCTGGGGGGACCTGAGGGGGAGGCACGTGTTGAAGGCGGCTGAGGGGCTGGTTGGTGACTTTCCGGTCTCCTGCAAGGAGGCCCTTTGGGAGGCCCTTGTTCTCCCGTCAGCCCTGAAGGGACACCCTTCAAGGAGGCCCTCGTCTCCTCTCTCTGCCCCACAAGGAGACCCTTTGGGAGGTCCCTGTCTCCCGTCTGCCCTACAAGGAGACCCTTTCAAAGGCCCTCGTCTCCCCTCTCTGCCCCACAAGGAGACCCTTTGGGAGGTCCCTGTCTCCCCTCTCTGTCCCACAAGGAGACCCTTTGGGAGGTCCCTGTCTCCCCTGTCTGCCCCACAAGGAGACCCTTTCAAAGGCCCTTGTCTCCCCTGTCTGCCCCACAGGAAGACCCTTCAGGACACCCTCGTCTCCCCTCTCTCACCACGCTCTGAGGCCTTCCCTGCTGCCCGGTTCCTGGCGCCAGAGGAGCTCTGGCGCTTCACCCGTCTCTTGGCAGCCCATGGCGCCCGGTGCCGAGGAGGCTCTGCAGGAGAGCGGCTCGGCCACGATGGCCGGCACGAGCCGGGGGCAGTGGGAGGCAGAGGCGGACGGGCTGTGCCCCATCTGCCTGGACGACGTGGACGATGTGGCGCACGTGGACACCTGCCTGCACACCTTCTGCTTTGGCTGCATCCGGCAGTGGGCCGCCGTGCGCGCCACGTGCCCGCTCTGCAGGCAGCACTTCGGCCGCATCCTGCACACGGTCAGGGCAGATGATGACTACCAGGAGTACGTGGTCGGCCTGTCCGGCTTCTGGCAGAGCACCACGGCCGGGCAGAGGGTGCGCCCCACGTCCCCGCACTGGCGCTACCACCTGCGCCGGCGGCCCCTCGGCAATCCTGCTTCCAGGAGAAGGGGGCCGTGGGCGGAGAACCAAGGGAGAGCTCCAAGGACCTGATGCTTCTGCCCGAGAGGCTGCAGGGGAGCACTCGGCCGGCCCTGCCGGTGGACCTGCCATCCTCTTACGCATGCTGGGAGCATGGCTTATGGCCTTCATGCACTGGGAATGAACATCCAGCAGCTTTCCAGAGCGTGTGTCTCTCAAAACCATCCAGTATATTGCACGTGAACACACTAATTAGGGAGAGGTGTAATTTTATCTCTGTCTCTCCTTTGCCTTACTCTTATTACTATTAGTCGTAGTAGATGGTTATTGTTAAAATAATTAAAGTATTCTTATCTCAACCCACAAGGTTTATTCTTTTCTTTCCAATTCTCCTCCCCAGCAGGGAGGGGGTAGCAAGTGGCTGCACGGACCTTAGTTGCTGGCTGGGGTTCTCCGTTGTGCTGGTAAATCATTGGCTTTGTGGACACTGAACAAAGATCCAGAAGCTTTTCAGAGCATGATTCTCTCAAAACCAAAGAAAGCCACTGCAGGCAGTGCTTTCTAGCAGTGTCTCATCAGTGTAGGAAAACAAAAGGGGAGAATGTCTGGAATGTGCTGTGAATTTCTTTATATAAATGCTGCAACAGAGCCCCTTTCACTCGTACTCCCCAAGCCTTCCCTCTCCAAGCACCAGGGCATGGCTGCCGGAGTCCTGTGGCCACCAGCCAGGATGCCTGACCTGAGGCAAAGCCAGGCCCATGGACACAGGCCGTGCTGACAACTCTCTGCCTCCTGGTGCCTCCACACCCAAATGGCTTCGGTCACTCCCCTCTCACAGCTCTCTGAGCTTTCCTCTGACACTTCTGTACAGCAGCAGCCAACTCCTCTGGCCCCAAACCCCACGGCCACAGCTGGAAGGCAGGAGAGGGCTGGGTTCCGGCTTCACAAAAGATACTGCTGGGGAATGAGGACCACAAGCTGACCAGCACACCTTGGCTTGGCGTTTTTGCAGAGCGAAGCTCTAAACTCCAAGCATCCTGGAACTTCGGGAGCCACCCAAGACGCAGACTGCCACACAAACAAAGCATACCTGTGCCGTGGGCCAAAACATGGGCTTCCCACCTCTCTCCACCTCCCAGTCTTAGTGGGCCCATCCCAGTCCCCCCACTTTCAATCCTTTCCCCAGATACACCAGCACCAGACTTGAACATTTCCACAAGCTCCACAACAATCCCCTCTTGCAGAGTTGGGGCAAGACAGACACTCTTGTCTCTGTCTTGACAAAGACTCTTGTGGGACACAGACTCTTGTCCCGCATCCCACAGGGGTCTCCAGTCATGCTAACAGAGAGTCCCTACAGCCAGTGAGGCCCCTGCGTTGCATTTCTGTGGGATCCATCTCAGCTTGGCAGGGAAGTGCCTGGAGGGCATGGGGACATCAACATGCAAATGGCACTGTTGGTGTGCCCTGTGGCCAAAAAGCCAAGAGGTTCCTGGGGGGCACTGGAATGCTGGCAGCAGGATAGGGAGGGATCCTGCCCCCTTTTCTGCCTGAAGAAATGCACAAAATTCCATGGACACATGAGATGAAATTTTTTACTGTTGAGTTGGTTACAGACTGGGATACTGTTGAATAAGTTGTCTATACATTTTAATTGCCATCTCTGGCCTTCAATAGTACCCTGGAAGCAGAAGGTAATCTTCTTCCCTCTACCAGTTCCCTGGGTACTCATTTGCACAGAATTAATCTGTCAAAATAAGGCAGGAACCAACTTCTGGGCCTCTTACACTTCTAACAACAGCTCTGATGATGTTATCAGTGATTATAGATGGTTCTCTATAAAATATGGATGAAAAATGCAATGAAACATAGTATGAAGCCAAATTACAGTTCTTGGACGGTGTATTAGCTCTAAGTCAATGTTGTTGAGCCTATGTATCTAATCCTGTGTGGGACTCAGCACAAGTTCGTATCTTTGCTTCTCAGAAAAATCTAGAAATTGACTCCCACAGATCTACCTTCCAAAGTCACTATAATGCTACTATGTCTAGGCAGAAAAACTTTGTATACAACTTAACACAGGAAAGGAATAGAATTACCATTTTGTGATTTAAACAAGTAAAAAAATATTTTTGTTTTAAATTCAGGAGCTCTAATGCAATCACATAATTAGATACTATTTTCAAGTTTAAATTAGCCAGTGATCTCTGTATGAAGACCCAAACCTAATTTCTGTCAAGTGAACTTTATGAAGCTTCATAAGAGGAAAAAAAATCAAAACTGCCCATAATTTGTTTGAAGAGATAAGTTTTTTAAAAATGGCAACCCCTTCATATAGTTAAAAGATCAGGAGAAAGCATGAAAGATTAAGTGGCAGATGAGATAATAGACAAGATAATTACAGAGCATTAAAGGCTCAGATTTATTTTTAAGACATTGAAGCTCTATTTAGAAAAGCCCTTTGTTAACTTTTGTGAATCTAAAAAGAGTTATCCTAACATACTGAGCAATAATGGGACTAATGGTGTTAAAGCTTCATCATTTCCTATTCCAAAGCAGCCCATACAGCAAATGGCCACAGAGTGTTTCTGCAGCACAAATAGAAGATTACAAGACTAGAGGAATCATAGTGCAGCAAAACCTCAATATGCCACAAAACCAGATTTGTTGTGCTCTGTGCTCTCAGAGGGGGAAGGGACGAGTCCTGAATGTTCTCACTGAACTATCATGCACAGGCAAGTTGAGCACACTTCCCCTCACAAGCTGCTCTCTCAAGCACCATTTTGCTTCTGTGGGACCAGAGAGGTAATGCTACTTCGGAGTGAGAGCTGAGGGTGTGAAAGCCAAGTGGACAGTTCCCTGAAATGGAGCTGCATTAGTCTGATAGGGATAAGAAGAAAAGCAAACACAAATCTGTGTTGATGGGTTTGCAGGCAAGCAAATGTGCGGCTTAGCAAAGAAGCAGAGAACTGGTTTCTGTATTGGTTTGGTCTTGAGCCTGTGGAGCTGTCTTGAGACTCCCCTGGTTTTGTTCCACCTTTTTGAGACAATGAATAAAGAAAAAAAATGTTGCCTATTGTCAAAGCCATCTGCATGCCTTCTGGTGCTTTTACACTTCTGCAATTATCACAACTTTTCAAGAAACTTCTAGACGCTTCTGTTTAGGAATCCTGCTCTAGTCTCTGTGTTTTTACAGAAAAGCTTAAGAAAGTGATCACTCTCCTCCTGTATTTTTCATCTCCTCAGATTAAAAAAAATAAATGCATACTTAAATGATAACTTTATATATGGAGAAGTACATATATTTTAGATATATACTCATACATACAGTTATTTGTAGATATAACTACATATATGTGTATATATATTACACAAAGCTATAATACTCATGGTTGACTAAACACTATAGATTGCAAAATGTGGATGCACAAGATGTTCTGTTTCTCTTCTGTTACTAGATGCCTGAAGTGACACCAAAATATAAATAAACACATTCAATTGCATTTTTTAAACTATGAACAACAAAGAACAATTCTACAGAGGTTTTTGAAGATGTTCTTAGTTTTAACATTACACTTGCAATAGAGATTATTTAGCCTTAGATAGTGAAAGTTATTTCTGACCATAAGGAAGTATGTGAAATGGTTTATTTGTGTGTATAAATAACAAGCAAGAAAGGCTAATACTATGGACAGATTAGAGGAAGGAGCTGAATTCCTGAGGGTGAGGAAGTAAAACGTGGGAGGTAAGACTGAAAGGAGACATAAAAATGGAAATCAATATTTTATGGTTGGTAAAAAAGAGAGAAATTTCCAGAGTGTGGCAGGGCGCAGATAGGTAAAGAAAATCACAGTTTAGTAAAAGTACGTTTGCATTAGCATGCTGAAGAGCTGTAAGTGAAAACATTTTTGCTTTGCTCAAAGATAAAAGAGTGTTGACATAATTACAGTTGAAAATTAGGATGGTAGCTGAGCCCTGCAAGACATTTCTTATTTGTGTGGATAGATTAGAAAGGCCTTACCTCAGATTCATTCAGGAAGCGTATACAAGAGTTCATTATGGCAAGAATTTAGGGATCTAGGCATAACACTGTGTTGAAGATGATGCTACATTATGCACTTGAATAGCAGTCAGTGTGATCATTTGTTCCACAGGAAATAAAATGTGCATAAAGAAGGGCTTCTCTTCTGAAAAGCTCCAATAACAGTAAAAAAAAAAAATTAGAATTACCATGGCAACAACCAACAATCTTACGTGCCAAAATTGAAAAAAATAAAACAGGGAAACAAAACAGAAAATAAATTAAGAATTTAAGCAAGGATAAATTACACACTTTAGAACCTGATTCTTTATCATGTGTTTCAAATATGATTTCAGGTTAAACAAACTATTTTCATGCTGTTGGTATTTTAAAGATCCTCAAGAAACTAAGGTCTGAAAAAGTAGATATAAACAACAAAACCATAAAATCTTACGTCTTTTGGGGGGGAAGGGGAGAGAGGAAGAGAAAACAGAAGAAAATGGATTTTTACAAAACTATGCAGCTAAAAAATTTTATACTCCCACTTTCCTGACATGCCATAAAATAACTCACAGAAGGTAAACTTAAGACAATTTTAGTCTCCATTCTTTCCTCATGCTAAATTTTCACCAGTTTCAGGAATTGCTCAGTGGTTAACGATGTAACGATGTTAAGTCAAACTGCTGTCGACTACAGACTACTGTCCTCATTTTCATTACAGTCCCTAGCAATGGGTCCACATTTTCTACTGGAGCAGTATCTTCTGGTGCTCAGTGGACCTACAGTAACTTATCTCATGCTGTGACTTCATAATAACAGAACATTAGCCAACAGCAAAATTCAAGTCCTCAAGACACAGGAGGAAATAGAGCAGTAGGATTGCACAAGAAAGGATGGGGATAAAGAACTGGCAGAGATATGAGGCAGAAACAAAATGAGAATGAAATAGGAGGGTATTTATTTTTCACAGATTAGTGTGTCTTGGAAAATGTGCTAATATTCATGTCCTTTATTCACATAACAGGGAATTTTTAAAGATCTGCAGAAAGGTTTTCTGTGTCAATCAAAAACTAGTAACACAATTTGGTAAGCCTTGGTAAAAAATATTAATAAACCATACAAAACGCCTATATTGTTGAGCAGTAGTGTTAGCAGACTACATAGACAACTTCTCTGGCAAAGAGTAAATTTTTTTTATTTTACATCTAGCTCCATGGTTTTTTACATCATTTTGCATAATCTTCCTGTCTGCCATCAATCTTCCTTTCTAGCATCCTCATTTATTCCCTTTTTTCTTAACTTGGATCCTTTCTGAAATGATTCTGAATATCAGCCTTGCACCCGTGAAACTGCTTCAAAAACTTTAAAAAGCCAATGCTGCTGTCTTACTCCTCTGAAGACCATAACTCAGTTAATTAAATGCATTTATTGCGAAGTGGCACATCTTCATTACAGAGGAGTTTCGACACAGTTGTGTTTAATCACATGACAAACAATGGAATAAATTGTTTTGCCTCTGAGAGCTGTCATAGGTAACTATGTAAATGTAAAGCTCTTGAAGCTTTACATTTACGACATGCATAATGTGTCTTTGAAAAGAGATGGAACGACATCTGCAGTGGTAACAGAGAAATTCTAAGGGCTAATTTTGTATTGTTGAAATACTTCTGACCTTGGGCCATAATGAGTTCCTCTTGTGCTGAGCACTTAGCAAGTTGTATTCCAGCATAATAATGAAATATTGCACATAAAGCTACTCAGCAAGGAAACATCAGACATGATGAATGGGAGTCCTGTGTTAAAGGACAGTTAGGACCCTAGGTTCTGAGGCATAGTTGGTTTATTTCAGCTTGAGCTGTGTGCCTCTAGAGAGGCAACAATCTGTGTCTCTGAGGCTCAGAAACAGGACTTCTCTTCCAAACTTTGTTTTCAACAGCAGCCTAGGTGGACCATTTGCATGCTAACTTGACAATGGTTGTGATACCTCTCTGATAGAAGTGCTGGCACATTTACCTCCTCACTGTTAAAATTAGCTCTCCTTCAACTGCCACTGAAACACCAAATGCAGGTAAAGCAGCTTTTTCTCATATCTGAGAAATGTCAGTTTCTGTGTCATAACTCTGTCGTTTCTCAGGTATTGGCTGAAGTTACATCTGCTGCTAGCAAAGCTCTCAGACACCTGTCCTCAAGCTATAGAGCAGTTTGAAATTTTGATATTTGTATATAGATTCAGTCTGAAAACCAGACTTTTTCTACAGAGGACTGGGCACTATTCTAGTGATAAACATGCCATATTAGTTTTTACAGCCAGGCATTACTGGTTTTCCAGCTAATACTTACGTCACCATATCTGCCATTAAGGTACTCTTGTGTTTCTGCCTTTCCATGCCTTCACTGTAGCAAGCAAGATTCTCTTGCAAGTTGTGATCAATATACCACTACAAGTTGCTTTTAACTGAGTAGCCATCTACTGGATATGTTAGGGGACTGACCAGTGTTTATCATTAACACTGGATAATCTAATTTTCACTTTCATAAATGTGAATCAAACTAGGAAAAAAGTATGAATTAGCAAAAGGGAGTACACAGGAAACAAAGTCAGCAAGGTAAGCTTGTTTTTAGTTAGAAGTTTACTTTCTCTAAGTGAGTGAATTAAGCCAAACTACTCAAAATTTTGCAAAATCTAGAATTTTAAAAAAGAATTTATTTTTGTAAGAATCTGGGATGTGTGTGTATTTGACATCTGTCCTCCCCAGAAAAAGCGGAAAAAAGATTGTGTAAGTTCATTTCCTATCCACTCAGTCAGTAGAAATCAGGTCAGCTGTACTTACGGCTACATTAGCATTCAGATCAAGCTACTTCACTCACATTTCCACCCAAACATCTCATTACAGCAGTCAGTCTTGGCTGTTCAGGGCACAACAGATATTTTCATCTTTTCCACATCTGGCCACTTGAAAGGTGTGCTTTCAGTTTCTCTGACTTGTACTAATGCAGTCAGAAGCAGTCTTTGGGAGGTCACGGACCAAGTCTTGCTGAGAAGGTGTGAGTCATCCAATTCCAAATCCTGATACTGTCCAAGTCAAGTGTTATTTGTCTGAATGGCATTGAGCATGCATTAGGTATTGTCTCAAAAAATCCCCTGGTGTACCAAGTACAGAAATGTTGCATCAGAAACAAACCTGACAAAAATTTGCTGTTTCTTGAAAAATCCTTTGAAAGACCTTTGAGGACTAGTACACTCTAGGTTATAAAGATAAACATTTGAGCACCTGCAATACAGAAGAATATAAGGAGACCAAAAGTGAAGAGATAAACTTATGCTATTTCAGGACAGATCACGGTTAAAGTCAAATCGATATCTCATTTTAAATGTGCTAAGGTACTGCTTTTGTAAGACCTTGTACTATCAGGAAGTCATGTTTTAAGTAACTGAATGTAAAGAACGATTGAGATATCCTGAGAGAAAATACACCCTAATGTTGACTGCTAGTTTTAGAGCTTAGAACTTAGTTCCTAGTGTTTTGGGAACTGCTTTTCCTCTGGGAAATCAGACTAGATACCACTTTTAAATAATCCCTCCACCCTTTAAAAAGCAGACAGACAGAAATGTCAGTAGGTGGAGCTGCCCTTCCTGCAGTCAACAGAGAAGTTTCTCTGCAGAAATTGCATTTGCAGGCACCCAGTCAGCTTTTCCCAGTCCCTGGCAGATGGTACTTGAACAATACATGAACATGCAAGAATGCAGCTTTTACATCATGTTACCAAAGTGCACAAGTCAGGAGAAGACAGAACACAGAACTGACAATGTTTGTCAGCACAAGCTGTTTATTTCTTCTTTTTTTTTTTCTTCCTCAGTCATGATGTATGGTATTATTTTAAAGTGATATGCTTTTGCTCCAGAGCATCTTGTTCACAACAGTAAAACACCCTATAATTCATGCTTGGACTGAAGGTAACGCTAGTGTAAATATGTCTATTTTCATCATCTTCAGCGCTGAGGTACATGAAGTATATCTTTGCAGATGATAATCAGGCTGACAGTTTTTTCTTTCATTATTGTTCTGATGAAATAAATATGCAGATCATCTATTTATTACTAAAGAGCACTTCTACTTCATCTCTCAACTTGAAGTTGTACAGTGTATATGAGGGCTGTGATCAATCCATTGTCTTTATTTTAAAAAGGGAGATTCATGAATCTGATTAACTTAAAGAATGAATGTGGTATAAAAAATTCTGAGAAGCTCTCATATAAGGTGAAGAATAATCATGGTATGAATTTATGATACATGTCTGAACATTGGCTTATTTCATATGAAGAATTTCATGTCTGCTTTATTTCTGAGGCCTTGAGTAAGTATGGCAAGGAAGGTTCTCTGACCACCACCTTCAAGTTTGACTTTGCTGAGTAACTACAGTTCCTTTTTTTTTCACATGGCAGGCCACAAACTAAAACATTAATATTAAAATAAATAATTTGGCTGTGAATGAAGAGTTAATGCTGCCCTGATAGTCACAGATAACACCGTAAAATCAGCTCCTCTGGATGTTTACAAAGCACACAGAACATACGTCATCTTCTGATTTTATGCATCTCCATATGGCCTTCTTCAGCAATCCTAATTTCCAGTCTTTTCTTCAGTATGCCTAAAAATCTCAGGGACGCTGATTAGCACATATATGTCCAGGTGATATGCCACACAAAGGTAGTTTGTCAAAATCTTTGAAGATTTTTTTCTTGTTTTGCAAAAGGGCAAAATGCAAGGAAATGTTTGTTTTGTGGTTATGGCGAGCAAAATATGCCCAGAACTGTATTTGATTTCACTACGCTTGTAACAGGTGCAGTGCCTTTGGACTTAAGTCTCCTGATACTTTTCTCATTTTATAATTTTTAAAATAACCAAGAAAGACACTTCTAATACCTGACACACACATCCAAGTGACAATAGAAGGTGCTTGAAAGCAGCTCTGGGCAGTAAGGCACTTCAGTATTCAATAGATGGTAGAGGTGCATAGTTGATATATTTATCTTCAGAGTGACATTTAACCATTCATCTGCGTGTAAGATGTTGAGGTAATACACACTCCATCCCCAACTTCTGTCTGGCCTTGTTAAGATCAGAAGGTGGGGACAACAATGAAAGCTATACAGCTTTGTTTACCTTTTCCTATAGCTTGCCTAAGTGAAAGGAAAAAAGTGGTCCTGAGCTAAAGTTCCATGTACATTGTCATAGATACTGAGCACTGTTTTTATATTGTCTTAATCTTAACAGACTTTTTAAATCATATTAGGTTTTAAATTCTCTTATGAATGCCTCAGAGCCAGGGCCCTTGCCTCTTTCAATGAAGTGTCTCTAGCCAGCACTGATTTAATTGAACATCAAGATCAGTAGTTACATGGCTGACGATTCCTTCCGGCCCATGAAATAAAAGCTTTTGTTTCCATGCATACACCAAGAGTTGCAGGATTTTGAGAAGTAATTTCTTTTCCTCATTTAATCTTGATCCATCTGCTAGTTACTAGAAAAGTATCAGCTAAATAAACTGAAGGTGGCAAAGGAATAGCCTCAAAGTGTTGTCTTGACCAGGAGCAAGTTTTGGTTTTTAAATTTATGTGGATAATCTGTAAGTAATACTTCATATAATTTATTGCTTGGCAATTGGTTAAGTGTGTATCCCTGTGAACTGAGAATCCTGAAGCAATGGCCTTACAACTATTAATCTAAACACTGGCAGCAATTTAGAAGAAGAACATGGTGGGTGTTCTTTTGTATCTCTCAGTTTCTTCTGCCAGAAAGAGGCTGGACCTGACACCATTGCTCATCAGCTGATAACAAGATCTTTTGGGGACCTGGCCCAATCACCTCTGTTACGCTGTGATAATACAAAGGCACAGGACATGTTTAAGCTTCTGTCAGTTAACATCTCTATTATGAAGACTAATCTCAAGAGAATAAGGTTTGCAGGGTGTAATCAGTACTGAGGGGATTTCAGATCAAGGAATTTTAAGTTAACAATGCCAAAAATGCAAGGCAATGTTGTATAAAACATTACTTCATTCTCGTTCAGAGTTGTTATTTTTATTTTAACAATTGGAAAAGCAGATGGGGAAAAGTGTGGAGCCCTTTATTCACTATTGTTCAATAGCCAAGACTACTCTGTAGAACTTCTGCCTTGCCAAAAATCAATTTTAAATGTGTAAATGCAATGTATCAGTTTTATAATGACAAATATCTTAAACAAGGGTGATATTCCTTAATACTAGATTTATTTGCCTTCCTTCTGTGAGAGTTTTTGATATGGTAGGATTATAAGATCAAAATCATGCTGTAACGTGGAATCAAGACCATCATGCTGAAAAACTCCAGATAAATTTTATGCTGATATCACATGATAGCAGCAAGGATGGGCAGAAGGAACAGTCCCATGAGATTTCCATTTTAGGTATCTAGCTTTACTGCATTAACATAAAAGCCTGATTTCTCATCCTATATTTATCTGCTTATATCCCATTTTCTAGTAAACATTTTACTACTATAATTACTATTCTACTACTATCACTTAAGGAAAAGAGATAATCTTCTATCTATTGGGCTTTCTTACCTTTTCTTTAGCATCACCATGAGTGGAGATCATGGCATAAACTGGAAAAAAAAGAAAAAAAGAGAAAGCCTATTCGGCAGAGAGGAAAAACAGTGTTTACTCTTAATGAAACATTCTTTAGCTTGAAGTTACACATGTTAAAAAGCATAGTGTATTCCAACCTTAGCTATACTTCTCCTCCTTACTTGCAAGTAATGTATTAACTTTTGCCAGGAATTAAGTTTGTTCTAACATATTTTACCTTGATTTTCTAAGTCTTCATGTCCCATGCAGAAGATAGATAATAATGTGCATTTTCTCCACTTACCATGAGCATGATCTTTGAAAGGTTTCAATTGTTTCAGCTGGTATGTGTGATGCAGTAATTTTAATGAACACCTAAGCAAATTTCATCTTTTGTGTAGTTAGGAATAATTAACACTAATGAAAAAACTACTAGTTAACTTCTCAAACAGTTTTAGATTGTACTTTTGTATACATATATCCTCCAAAATGCTACAGAAGTTCTTTAAAATCCTATTACCTATAAGTATGTTCTAAGATCACTTTTTCTATATATAATGCACAGTATCTTTGGTGAGTTAACCATTAAAAAAGTGTAAAATAAGTTTCAATATCTTCATCATTGCTTTTGGAGGAGGGGAGAAAAAAAAATGGTAAACAGATATGACAGAATAGATTTCACCTAAACAGATTTCAAGTAGAGTCAGATTTAACTATTCCTTATACTATAGAGTATATTTTAGAAACTATACCTGTCTCAGTTTATTAAGTGCACCACAAACTCTCATTTTACCTTTAAGTCCCTTGTAACAAAGCTCAGAAGTATTATCATATTTTATATACAAAGCTAATCCACGTGAATTTGTATGGGATTTAAATATCAATAGTCTAGATACCCACTGAGGACTTCTGCATTTTATTAAACTGTCTTTTTCAGATATGCCTCTACCTAGTCTGAGTTACTTTAACATATATTTCTTTCCCATATTTAGTTTTGTTTGGGGATGTTTGCACGAACTAGGAATAACAGGTCTAATGGTGTGCTATGCTGTGAACACTTTTTATGAATATGTTACTGTAAATTTTTAATAGAATTAAAGATTACTATAAATATTTCAAGTATAGTTCTAGAAACAATTACATATGTCCAGCAATGAACTTAAGCAGGGTATACTTAATGACTGAGAAAAAATTACAGTCTACTTTAGCTTTCTTACCCCGCAGGGATTGATCTTGTTCTGTTACAAATAAACCAGCAATCCCTAGAGAAAGTGATGGTCCCATGAGGCCAAACAAGGAGATTAGTAAAGGTTAAAGGAGATATTGCTTCACTTAAACTGATAAAGTTCCCAGTGATTGAAAATGGGGAACATAACCCACATTTTTTAAAAGGATTAAAAAGGAAGATCCAGGGAAGTGCAGACCAGTCAGTCTCACCTCAGTGCCTGGCAAAACGGTGGAGCAGATCCTCCTAGAAACTATGCTGAGGAATATGGAGGACAGGGAAATGATTGGTGACAGCCAACATGGCCTCACTGAGGGCAAATTAGGCCCACCTGATTTGTTGGCCTCCTAATGGGGTTACAGCATTTGTGGATGGGGGAAGAATGACTGACATAATCTACTTGTCCTCGTGCAAAGCATCTGATACTGTCCCATACTACAACCTTGTGTCTGCACTGGAGAGATGTGGATTTCATGGGTGGAACATTTGGTGGATAAGGAATTGGCTAGATGTTTCACAAAGAGCTGCAGCCAATGGCTTGATGTCCAGGTGGAGACGAGGGATGAATTGCGTCCCTCAGGGATCCATACTGAGATGAGCATTACTTAACATCTTTGTTGACAACATGGACAGTGGGATTGAGTGCACCCTCTGGCAGTTTGCTGACAACACCAAGCTTAGCTGATTCCCTAGGTGCACTAGAAAGAAGGAATGCCATCCAGAGGGACCTTTACAAGCTTGAGAAATGGGCCAGTGTGTGTTTTATGAAGCTCAATAAGGCTGAGTGCAAAGTCCTGCACCTGAGTTGGGTCAATCCCAAAGACGGGTACAGTCTGGATGATAAATGGACTGAGAGCAGCCCTGCAGAGATGGACTTGAGTGTTTTGGTAGATGACAAGCTCAGCAGGAGCTGGCAACGCACACTTGCATCCCAGAGAGTCAACCATATCCTGGGCTGCATCCAAAGCAGCGTGCCCAGCAGGGCAAGGGAGGGGATTCTGCCCCTCAGTTCTGATCTCATGAGACCCCACCTGCAGTGCTATAGCACTTTTACTGGAATAAATCCAGAGGGCCACCAAGATGACCAGAGGGCTGGAGCAAATCTCCTATGAACACATACTGAGACAGTTGGAGTTTTGGGACCATTCTTGTTCATTAAAATATGCATGCCTGGATTTTTGCAGGATTAATGACAGTATTTGTCATGAAGCTGTTCTGCAATGTGAGCTCACTGGGTGCAATGCTAGCTAGTTCACAGGTCTCCACATAAGACTGTACAGGTCAGCTAGTGCTAGCTGGTAACAAATAGTGCTTAATTTACCACTCTCCATTTTAATATCAAATCATGACCTTTCCTCTCAAATACTAAACTAATTCATTTTAATAGTTTGAAGGAAATGAAAAAAGGTCTCTCCTAATTATTTCATTACTGATTTCACATCTGTGGCCGAACAGTTTGCTAGCACAATAAATTCAATACTAGCTGTAACACAGAAATAATTGGAAAAGATTAGACATAGGCTGCAGAGACTAGCAAAGAGCACCAGGGCTCAAGACCTCCTGCTACCAATGGGAAAAAGTAGGAGTTGCCTGAAGGAGGGGTTTTGCCTGCCCCGTGGAAGTTTCTCAGCTCTTTCTGTGCATTCAAGGCCAATGCAGACAGATCACGAAGGATGTAAATTATAGCTTCATCTGATCCCTCTCCTCTCTGTTATCTCAGGCCTCCACCGAAGTCCCTACTATATAAAAATGGAAATCTCTGTGAGAAACCTTGTTGAACACTTAGCTCTGATGTGCTAAGCTTTGTTGGTTGTACTAAAATCTCTCTTCCTGTCTCTACCCATCTTCTCCCTTCAGTCATTTCATATCATCCATCTCCTCTATTGCTACAGAAATGGAAGAGTAAACATGCATAATTTAAGATATTAAAGGAAAAATATCTAATTAAATTTGTGCATTGGCAGAATAATTAAATCAGAGTATTCCCACATTTAGGTGAGTTTGCTTTGTCCATCTCTCATCATTTGGCTTTTTTTAGATCTTTGTGTCAAAGGGTCTCTTTTAACTGCTATGAAAGGACTGTGGTTGAGTATTACTGTTGTAACTCTACTAATCCTAGTAGAGAAGTTTGTTCCAGTGACTTCAAATATCCATTTTTTTGAAGTTAATGACATTTAAACTAGCTGTGAGTGAACAGTAGGCTCCAAAGCAGCCTGTTGATCCCCAAGGTCAGGCTCAGCTGATGAGCCATTCCCTTTACGCATAACAGCTAGTAATGGATGACATAAATCAAGTGCTAAGGTAACCATTTAAACTTTAGTGAGCCCTAGCAGGGCTTCTGCCAATGTAAATTTATATAGTCTTTTAGTATGTAGAAAGCATTTTGTAAATATTTTCTGTTCTGAACTATTTTAACCATTTTAGTGCTGTGCATTGGCCTATATAAATGCTGTCATTTGTGTCATCCAGCAGTCTTATATAATCCTCTTCAAAGAGAAATGGTTAAATACTTCTTAGTTCCATATTGACTTGGATTTAAAATTCTATTATTATTATTATTAGCATTAGCATTAGCATTATTAGCATTATCATTAACTATATCTTGATCTTTATTATTGTAATGCACATGGTTTGCACCTGGACAGTTCCAGCTTTTTCCAGGGCATTGTAGGAAATGTCTACATTATCTTCATTTGTTAATTTATTTTTATTAGCAGTAATGACAAGCCTTAGTGTTTATATTTTGGCATGTAACTGGAAATGCTTAGCAGTCTCCTTTTCCCACCCAAAAGTCTATGCATTTCCATTACTTTCTGCAGGGCTGAAATCAATAGGGTAGACACCTTTTCTTTAAAATTAGTGTTTGTTTTCTGATTAAGTCATGTAAGCTAGTACAGTTCAGTGGAAAATTCAGACTGCAAAAAAACTCGTGCAGGTTACATATATTAATTAACAAAAACTATCCCAAGTTTAGTTGATAGATTACAGCAGCAGTCTTTGAGTTTTGATATCCTGATACTTTTCTGCTAGCTTAAAAGCAAAACATTGCTTGCCCCAAGTCAGAGAACTTTCATACACACTTCGGTGTGTTAAATTAGTGCAGAGTTGAATTTTCAGTAAACAGGCATTCTTAGAAAGTTAATTTGATGCTAAAATGCTTTCTGTATGGCTTTAATATTTTTTTTTTAATAATGGATTGAAGACCAGGGTTACCAGGACTTTCTGGTATGTCATTCTGTGTATGGGGAGAATAGTTGATTTGAACAGGGCACTGTGAAATGCTGCTTACAAAGTGTGAGAAGAAAAAAGATGTTAGAAAACGTTCACTAGAACCCTAAATTGAGAAGAGAAAGAGGAAATGAGATGCAGGAGTACAAGGAATAAACTGCAAATTAATTAGAGGCATGACAGACTAAAATGTTGCAAGATGCTAGTAATTTAGAAAGATGAAAAGGCAGATTCTTTGTCTTTTAATGGCTGGGGATTAAAGGAGTTGTCCTTCAGCAACTATAGGAAATATCTCACATGTGTTTAAGGCTGTATTTTGACCTTTAAACATTACTTCATTTTGAGGAACATGTGACTCAGGAAGAACACTTGCCAAGGTAAATAGAGGCTGTGCAAGCATAGTCTCTCTAAAAATCTTATAAATTTCAAACCCAGTCTTTTCTGGAAGTAGTGACTAGTTATTTTCACTTGTCTAGTTTGACTGTATTCGTTTTTTAAATCAATACCCATGAATGCCATTATAGGGATAAGGTTGAAATAACATTTCCTTACCATTTGTTTCTTTCATTTTTTTCTCTGCAGTTTGTGACATGCCATTACTCCTGTGAAACTGGAAATATTACTACTAAATTAATATTCTCATATAGTAGGAACTTTCTAACTGGTTCCTGCATTAGCTTTTCAAAGACAAAAATAGATAAAATTGTTCAGCATCAGGACTACTTAAGTTTAGGTTCCAACACAGTTTTGCTGGGAAATCTTTAAACATTCTGCCACCTATTTTTACCTCATAAGACTGACATTCAAATTTTTGAATCTAGGTCCTATAAATGTGGCTATTAGGGACAAAGAGTGGGTTGATGGTCTGTATAAATGCTGACCTGCCAGGCAGTGGGCGTGTCATAGCTTCTGGCTGGCAAATGGGAAAGGTCAGGACTGAGTTTCCTATAATTTCTCTCAGCAGGGGACACAGTAGAATCTGTACAATTATTTTTGGAGGCTAAAAGAGCCATTAGCAACCTACTTGTTTTGCTTTGTTCCCTGCTCTCTCTTTTGATGGTGCTGGTCCCAGACACTGTGGCAGTGTTCCTCTGTCCAGCTCTTAAGGGAAACAGACGCTTTAGGAAAATTGAACTGTGATAGCTCAAAATGCTTGCATGACATTAACTGGTGTTCAGCTTTACTGCTCCCTTGGTGTTTTTCTAGCACTGATGCATGGTGGTTACAGCCATATAGATATTTTAAAATACCAGAAAATGAGATTTACTATTTCCTTCCTAATCTGAGTTGGGATGGGGAGAGGTAAGCTTTTCAATGTTTTAGAAACAGCAGAGGCAGGACTGACAGAAACTACCTGTGTCTTTAAGGGTAGTTTTCCATTCTTAAATTTTCATATACAACAGTAGCTTTGTGGAGAAAGCTTGAGAGTTTTATGCTTAGTTTGCTTTGGACTGCTCTAAGAACTCCAATTTTCTTATATTTAAAAATTTACTCTCAAATTTCAGAATGACTTTCAAGAGAGGGGAGGCTTCCTAGAAGCACTGAGCTCGCTTTCTTTTCTATTCAGGCACTGTTGGAAGGACTTGTGTGCTCAAACAAACCCATCTCAAGGAAAAAAAGAGAATATTGAGGCTACTTGCTGCATTATGCATTCAAAATTTCAGTGCAACTTTTTTACTTTCAGGCACTGCCAGGCAGACTTACTGGGGCAATGGAGGAGGGGGGAAATAATAGAATGATCCTTTCCCTAAACTAGCAGCCAGCAATGGTAGGAGCGAGCTACCGTCCACAGTGCATCTTGTTGGTACCACACAGGCACTTTCCTCTTCTGCTTTTAATTATTTCTGATTAGTTCTTGAATGCTACTCAGCCTCTGCCTTCCTATCACTGCAGTCACTTAAATTTTGGCTACTATTGTCAAAATGTCTCCTGAGAAGGCATAAACACATTCCAGTACACAAACAGAAGGCCAAAGAGTAGTGGATAAAGTCAATGCCTGGCATGCTGCCTTCTGCAATGGTTAAACGCACCCCAAGCTGATTCCCAAACTATTTGTTTCCTACTGAAGCATAAAAACAAGCAAACATTGCAAAACCCCAGGCTCCTCTTTTAATCCCTTTTTTCTTCTTGGGCCAACTGGGCTCTTCTCTCAGTAGAAGGACAGGAAGTCCTAAAGTGTTTACAGGCACCTGTGAAGGTTAGTTTTTCCTCCTCTCTTGTTAAGTTCTCCCCCTGTCTCTCACATTGCTTATGAGATCTCCAGGGTTCACATCACATCTATCTTGTCTGTATATAGAGTCTTTGTCTAATAAAAAAGGTGCCATGTTATGTAGTCACTTTTCAGATAGGGTTGTACTTTAATTATTAACATAAACTGGATTTTTTTGGTGAAAAGTGAAAAGATCATACTTTGAAATTAACTATCATGCTAAGTAAACTAATAACTATATAGATTTCATAAGCATGGAGCCTAGAGACTTAATCAAAAGGGCCAGCACCAGAGAAATTGCTTTTCATGTTTTGATTAAACCTATTTGAACCCAGACAAGAAAAGTGCAATATATATTGAGGGAAGAATCCAACAGAATACCATTGATTTTGCATCATATATTACATTAAAAAAATACAAAATGTGAAATAAAAAATAGAGCTGCAATAATCCTGAGATCTCCAAGGAAGTCACAAAGAAAAACCAAAAAATAAAACCAAACAACAAAAGCCAAACCAAAAAAAATCCCCACTCCCAAAACAAAACAAAAACCCTGAAGTAATTATAAAGGAAGCATTATTGTGTGAGAACTTATAAAAAGAAAATATTCTAGTATTAAAAACATAATGTCTTATATTTATATGAAAGTACATATTAGAATTAATATATAATTTTACAATAGTTTTGTTCTAGAATCCCATTCCTTCAACTATTGAAAGTGCATAAACAAGTAAACACAATTTTTCTGAAAGCATGCTCCTGGCTCTTTGTGTTTGTAGACAGAGAATTACATGGAATCATGTGTGAGTATTCTAAAAGTTAAAGAGAGTCTAATTATCTATGAATATACATGACAGAATTATCTCTACTGCTGATTCTTTTAACGTTACCTACAGACAAAACAGGTTGAAAGAATATTAAATTTGTGAAGTTATGCTTAGAATTCCAGAAATGACAAAATCAAACTTTAATTTTAAACTTAGAGCCGCCTCAGTAGTTCATCTATTATGCCAAAATCTTTACATACAAAAGGGACACCCAATACCCCATCATTTACAATCACCACAGCATCTCTGCTGTCTCTATCAAAAAGAATATGCAATGCCTGCATCCTACAACTAGGAATAACACAGCAAAAAGGCACCATGTATCAAAGGAGGTGAAGGATAACAAGCTGCAATAAGCAAAAAAACTTGTAACATAACAAATTTTGGTATTTTATTTTCTTCTTTTAGTATCCTTGAACTTAACAACTATTAAAAAATTGTCTGTCAATATCCTCACCTGCTACTAATACTGTTTCTTCTTGTCTGCTTTTTGGCCTTGTTTTAGGACATATTCTGTCCATCCTCCTACAGACCTCTTCATTCTGATTTGCACAACTGAGTACCTTCATGTTGCTTTTTCTCCCCTTCCCAGGATTTTGCTCACAAATACACACTGTGTAAGGTCGAGCAGGGGAAATCAAAGCCTCATGGCTCTGCTGGTCTCTGTCCATGGGCAAACAAGAGAGATTTTAGGGCCTTGGGATGACTGGTTAAGGCATCAGGAGCACAGGTAGTGTTTGTTCTCCTCTCTCTTGTCCCTTGCAGGGAATGATGAGAGAAGAATCAGGAAGACCATGGACCAATACCTGGCTCTGAGCTTGGTGTCACTGGCAAAGTTGTAGGTACTTTGATGATGGGTTGGTTTACATGACACCAGGCCTGCTGGCAACAGATGGGGCAAACCTGTCTCAAAGGAGGAAAAGGAACCTGCACATATGCCAACAAGACTCGTTGCAAAAGTCTGGGCGAAAGGGATAAAATCAGGCCTGC